>JAJMKT010000048.1:0-80765 GCA_030563985.1 Geotrichum restrictum | reverse complement strand
CGGCGTAAGTGGAGAAAGTCTCAGATTTCTTTGTGGGGATGGTAGAGTTTCTGGGAATGAGCTTTGTCATGACGCCACCGGCGGTCTCAATTCCGAGAGAGAGGGGTGCAACATCGAGCAAGAGTAGGTCTTGGGTCTTGGATGAAGTGTCACCGGAAAGAATGGCAGCTTGTACCGCAGCACCATAAGCAACAGCCTCATCGGGATTGATTGATTTGCTGGGCTCTTTACCGTTGAAGTAGTCCGAAACTAACTTTTGGACCTTGGGGATTCGGGTAGACCCGCCAACAAGTACAATCTCATGGACAGAAGACTTGTCAATCTTGGAGTCACGGAGAACCTTTTCAACGGGATCCATTGTAGATCTGAAAAGATCTTGACATAGCTCTTCGAATCTTGCTCTGGTGATGGATGTGTAGAAATCAATACCTTCGTAAAGGGAGTCGATCTCAATAGAGGTCTGTGCAGAAGAAGACAAAGTTCTCTTTGCACGCTCGCAAGCAGTTCGAAGACGTCGAAGTGCTCTCTGGTTTCCGGCGAGATCTTTCTTGTGCTTTCTCTTGAATTCAGCAACAAAGTGGTTGACGAGACGGTTGTCAAAATCCTCACCACCCAGGTGAGTGTCGCCTGCAGTGGCCTTGACTTCGAAGATGCCATCCTCGATGGTCAGAAGAGAGACATCAAAGGTACCGCCGCCGAGATCAAAAATAAGAACATTCTTTTCACCTTCTGACTTTTGGTCGAGACCATAGGCGATAGCAGCAGCAGTGGGTTCGTTGATGATACGGAGAACATTGAGACCGGCAATTAAACCGGCATCCTTTGTGGCTTGCCGTTGTGAATCGTTAAAGTAGGCAGGAACAGTGATAACAGCATTCGTTACTGTGCCACCCAGGTAGCCCTCGGCTGTCTCGCGCATTTTGGTAAGAATCATGGAAGAGATTTCCTCGGGAGTAAATTGCTTATCCTCTCCTTTGAACTCCACCTGAATAACAGGCTTACCACCTTTGTCTATGACCTTGAAAGGGAAGTGCTTCATGTCACTCTGGACTTCGGAATCAGAAAACTTGCGACCTATTAACCGCTTCGCATCGAATACCGTGTTTGCGGGATTCATGGCAGCCTGGTTTTTAGCGGCATCACCAATTAGACGCTCGGTATCGGTGAAGGCAACAAATGACGGCGTAGTCCTATTACCTTGGTCATTGGCTATGATTTCGACTCTGTCGTTTGTATAGTGGGCAACACAAGAGTATGTGGTGCCGAGATCAATTCCAATAGCTTTAGACATTATTGTTTGATTGTTTGTGTGGTTGTTTGTGGGAATATTAGGGAGTTGTGAATCTAGTAATTGAGATATGTGTGAATGAAGAAATAAAAAAGTATTCAACAGGAACTTCCATCGTATTTATATAGTCTCAAAGCGATTCTTTGGCTTCGTGATGTCCTTGAAGTCGAATATTCCACGAGATGCTGGAGAATTCGAAATGCGCGGCTGAACGCAAGATATTTGCAAGGGTTAGGTCACTCCATAAATTTCTGTACTGTTCTAGAATATTCTCGATCAGTCTCAAATATTCCAGAACACAACTAGCGGGCCCTAGACTACAAGATATCAAGCTAACTGGAGTTGATTACTGTAGCTTGACGGGGTTATAATTATCCAAGAGCGTATCAATTGCACTTTGATGTAGATGCAGTTACGAAGATACATGCTCGAAACCAAGCAATGCTTACTTATGGGTGTAAGCCAGTGAATGAATAAAAGATGCGACTTGAAACTTTCTAATTTCCACCAATTTTCGAAGACTAAACACCGTCAAGATAGATACCAAAAATGCTATGTCATTGTGATTTTGTATGATCATGGCCCATTTTGTCTATAGAAAAGCTGGCTACTTTGCGCAACTTGATTCAAAACATCTTTTATAGCTTAATCCGAGAATCATATGTAGTTAAACTAGATAACTTGAGATCTAAGGCGAAGTTTGCTTGGGCGGATTGTTGACTTGGTTGCAAGCTTGGTCAGACACAGCCCTACACGAAGCTGAGTCTTACTGAAAGTGTGTCACTGTAGACTATTGGCGAGTTGATATCGAGATATATTTTCCAAAATATTTCATATAAACTCCAACACGAAAGGCTAAACGCTAGCTATTATGAAGGTTGGACAATACTCGAAAAGGGCTCTATAGGCTGCCCTAGCTAGCTTACAATATTCTGAGAGGCTCTCAAATATTCAGAATAATTGCGCTGCCAATCGCACAAGATGTAATTGTCCAAGAACTGCATTTTTCTACCGGTATATCATAATGCTGTTGGTTTTGCTAAAACAGCACTGTATGAGTAGTTTCTTATTTCGTTGTAGGATTTACAATATGGTGTGATGAGATTCACTGCGTAGATTTCAGCATGGGAAGCTTACGAACTACAGTACATCCACGACGACCGCTACCTACAAGGACTCTGATGTTGACAACTCTGATGTTGAGATTGAACGGCGATTGTTACTTTTGCCATCAAACCTTTAGCTCTACTCTACTCAGTGCGACACTTTTAGCGGAGCGAGTACAGCATATTTTATTGCTAGTATTCTCATAAGCGACGCCCACAGTCCCCCCTCCCACCACATGGCAGGAGGAGATGGGGTGAAAATGTTCCCACGCTACAAGGACTACAATAAGTAGGTTTCCCTGAGTACACTCGACTCTCAGTGGTTCAAGAGATGGTCGAAAGAGAATTCTGATGCACTATAAGTCGCGCGATCCACCCTTCCTCTATATATCCTAACTGATACAACAGCCACCAGGCTGTAAAAGATATAAAGCAAACCGCTAGAGAGAAAACCAGTATGGAGTTTATATAGAGCAGTAGACTCTATATATACTACTAAGGTATAAAAAATTCAAAGTATGTTAAATAGGTAAAAAAAAAAAAAAAAAAAATTGTATTTTCATAAAAAATTAGTATTTTTCTCTTCTAGACTTTATAATTCTGGCTTGTACTAACCCTCGCGCGCATCTCACAGCCTGCGCGCCGGACTGTCCCGTAGCTTTTAAGTGTCTACGGACACTTCTGTAGTTTTTGAAAGTGCCTACAGCCACTTTTTGTCGTATTTTTTTGGTGAGTGCTGACGATATCACTCTCGTTTTCCTGAGTGTTTTCGTTCACTCTCATAGTTCTTTTAAGTGACTATGATCACCCTCGTGAGGCAAGAGCGTGCTCACGACCACTCCGCTACTTTTGAAGTGTTATACGGCCTCGCACTTCCGCACCTTTTTTTATTAAGTGTTTGCGGACACTTTTGTTGCCGAAACCTTGGGATATAAGAATCCATCAGACAGGTCTCGAACCAGAATTGAACCCAAGACTAGCTATTAATCTCAGGCTCTAGCAAACCAGAGTAGTAACCGTTAGGCCATTTGTCTGGTTTGCTTGATTTTGTTATTTGTGCCTTCTGTTGTCTCTGAGATTCATAGTACTAATGTAAAAGTCTTGAAAACTTTTGAAAATATTTAATCTAAAGCGGAATTGCTCATGTCACAGATATAGCAAGTCAATGGCATTACATTGCACTTTATTTGAAGCTTTTGGGACCTTTATTCGCGGTGTTGTTAATGAATTTGTATCGCAACATTCGAGTTGTGATGTTATCGACAAGTCAAAGTTTTTTTTTTTTTTGTTTTCTTCCCAGAAGGTGTTTTTTTTTTTTTTTTTGTTTAAATTGGGAAAACTGCGTAAAACGCTTAAAACGCGTAAGTACGTTGATGCGTAAGTGCGTTGATGCGCAAGTGCGTTACTCCCAGCAACATTTCAATTGATAGGCCTAAATTTCATTCTAGTCATGACAATACTAAGCTTCAACGCACTTGAAAAATAGGGAAATATGTTCTTAGTTAACTTCCTTTACTCATAATTCGAGTAAATCTGTACTTCAAGAGAATGCTGTTTAAGGTAGCCGACTATCTGCTTTTTCTTTGGGAACTCCTTGCTCTTGATATCTTTCTTCTCTTCTCTTTAATGCTGGTATGGTCCAGGACTTTTAACATATCGTTGAATGAGGTTCTACCGGTAGAAACGTTCAAATGGCTTTACTTGATCATGGTCGACTTAGTGCGCGTACATGTGTGATCCATTCCGCGGCAAACACTTATTATCCTCGGAACAGGTGAAAAAATCGAGACCTCGAGGAACAAGACTTCGAGGAACCGAAAAGTTATAAATACAAGTCATTGGCCATTCCAAGAAGCCTAGTTTTCCTATTCTATTCATCATCAAACAGTAAACGCTTTTTATTTCCCTCAATGCCTCATCAAATTAGTTCTCATCAAGTTACACCTTTGGCTAACGCACATTTTGGCGCCAAAATAACTTTGCCTGATGGCATTACTGATCCAGCCATGCTCAATGATATTGACTTTGCCAGGCTCAAGGAAGCCCTTCTCACTCACTTGGTGATTGTCATTCCTGACCCAGCTCTCAGTACCAGATCACCCAAAGAATGGACCCCACCTGTGAGGGTGCTTATGGCCATTCCAAAGAATTCAGGCACTCTAAGAGTGTTCTCCGCAGAGACGGAAAATCTGTCCCCTCCCAGCCTCAGGTTCAAATCCTTGGGCTGGGCACTTTCAAGGACCATTGCGGTCTGGAGGAAGTTGACTTGAGACATCCTACTCATCATGACTTTCACCGCGACATTCTCACTCAAAAGGACCAAGACGCAGGATATACTCGCTTTTACAGATGGCGCATTGATTCCGCCCTGTACGGTCTGTCTCCTCCAGTTTGCACGACCCTCCTTGGCATCCATGTCCCCGACAACGGCGAGACCCAGAAGATCAAGTATGAAGACACCAACCAAGAAATTGAAATTTCGCAGGCAGCAACTGCTTTTGCATCCGGAGCAAATGCATTTGACTTGCTTTCAGATGAAGATAAAGAGATGGCCCTAGGAACCATTGTCGAGTATGCTCCTCATCCTTATATTTTCATTTCACCTGCAAGAGCAACTTCGGACGGTCTCACTATGGTGAGCGAAGGCAAAGAACCTTTTCTAGACGAGCTCCCAGAATGGGAAGAGAGCAGGGTCAAGAAATTACCTATGGTTTGGACCAACCCCATTACTGGAAAACATCATTTGCAAATCCATGGTAGCTGTGTTTACAAGCTTCATCGTGCGGATGGTACTGTCATGGAACTTGAAGCTGCCAGAAAAGAAGTTCACCGATTAATGAGACCTAACATTAATCCTGAGCACTTGTATGTGCACAACTGGAAGAGCGGTGATTTGGCATTATTTTTCAACCAGGGAGTGCGGCACAGTGTCACTGGACAGTTCAGTGAAGGCCAGCAGAGGTTGATGCACCAGTGCAATATTGCCAGTGGAATTGATCCTGTTACCAGATATGCTTGAATGAGTTAGAAAGACGTGTTTAAATGTTTAATGATATTAAAAGTTATGTTGGCTGAATTGAAAAGCCATATTGTGGACCATCTTAAGTGCCGTAAACGTTCAAAATAAAATCTCTATGACCGCAATCAACGATTTATACAACAGAATACAAAAACACTTGAACAACTCGCTAGTCAGACAAATCTTCTACATTTTGCGACATTACCATGAATTCTCATGTTTTTCGTGTAACCTCCATACTCATCCTGCACGTAAAAGTCCAAAGCTGCATTTGGGAAATTTGGGAATAATTTGAATTACAATAGTCTACTGTATTTGAATCACCCAAACACTTTTCACTTCTTTTCCATTCGCTTTCGCTTTCACATTTCAACAGTCTCCAACACATTTCAAAGAGACTCCAGATCATCCCATTGTTGTCATATCTATTACAATCTTACTCAATCAATCATGTCTGTTCAGCGCTCAAGTCGGTACCTGCCTTCTCACTTCCCCAGACCTTCGAAAAAACTGACCAATAGCAGCCCGGCACTCCATCTTCGATGGCTCTCGACGAATATACCGACGCCAACCAATGTCGGAGAGGGCACCCGCAAGTTAAACTCACGGAAAATCCAACCAGCTCAACTAAACTATAATACAAGCTTGAATGATGCACTATCTGGTTTGAGAGATCCATCAGTTCTCATCGCCAAAACATCTATTTCGACAAACGATCCATTTTACACCAAATCCATAGACTCCGTCTTGAGGAGTAAAAGTAGCCCTACTTCTTTGCCTGAGGTTACGCTACTTGTAGAGTCACTGCGTACGAAAGACGCGTCCGACGCTTGGATTCAATTCCAAGGTCTTTACAGTGAGGAGTTGGGTGTTCTGCGAGAGCTTTCCAGACACCAATGGTCACAGCTTTTCTTTCTAGTGTCCGGTGCCACTCACAGCGCCCAAGAAAACTGGACTCGAACCGAACTTATATTTACTAGCATCATGCGGGCTGGACATGAACTAACTGCCCAAGAATTTTCAAAGGTAATAAAGATTGCATCTCGCGCTGGCCTAGGAAATGTCGTGCAGGAGGTGTGGAATGGAATTTCAAAAGCCAATATTCCACGAAACCTGGAACTTTGGAATAGCTATTTGAGAGCAACATGCAATGCTGATGAGACGCTTTGGCACCGCAAGTTCAACGGATCTAAGCCCAAGAAACTTGAACCCGTATCGACAAATGACCCTTTAAAAATTGTTTCTGATATTTTTGCCGACGGCCTTTCTCCTGACACCACTACATATGAGCTGGTAGTTCTCTCTATTGGTAATCGCGGAGATGTCGACTATGCTGCCGCTGTTGTATCTGCGGTGTGGGGGATCAAGCTGGAAAACGCTCCGTTGGACGATGACAGAGCGTCCCCTGTATCTTTGGGATCCACCGTGTCACCTGGAATTTCCACGCTTGTGGCAATAATCAATGCGTACGGGGCTAGCAATCGACTTGTGGACGGTCTGAAACTAATGGAAAAGATGCAAAGCCTCTACAAAATCTCGATTTCAGGAGACTACTCAATGCTTTTATGGGAGACGATATTGAAGTGGGCCTATTATTCGACAGAGCCCTGGGGCAACACTCCAGGTATTGCACTGGATGCTATCTGGACTTCGGTTGTTGACCGGCATCGCTTACAGCCAAACGGAAAGATGTTTTATTACAAGTCACGCAGAGAACTGGCGCTGCGTAACTACAGCGCCATGCTGAACCTTATTCCTCTGATTCTGGAATCCAGCAACGTCAAAAACAGAATCACTTATGCTAGTGGCATATTACACCAAGCTGCAAGGGGTTTAGCAAACACTGGCCGTTTGGATGCTTGCTATGAGGCGTTAGATAATTGGGCTCCTGTTGCTCCTCAGTTTGCCCAAGTAAAAGAAAAGCTGGTTCACTATTTGGAGACGTCTCCCCGGGTAGGCCGACAAGAACCCATTGTTCTATCGGTTAATCAGCTTGGTCTTTCTCCTGGTGCTTTACAACCCCGTTATCAGTTTGTAGAAGCGGATGAGAGCTGGCAGAGTGAAAAGACTGATGAGGCCTCTAGTATTGGACTGTCCCTAGCATAAATACATAACGACTATAGTATAGATAAATATGAACAGGCTTTTTGAAAAGTTATTCCTCAAAAGACTTCACATTTGAACAAACTGTCGACCACTTAATACGATGCCATATAAGAACCTAAAACCAATTCATTCACTAAAACTTATCACCTTATCACAAAAATCTTTTTATATAGTTACTAGCTTAAACAGCCAAGACAGGTTCACCAACTTCACCAACACCATACCAGTGCTGTTCCTTCTTGTTAGTATCCAAGTATCCACCATTGCTTTCCCAAGACGGGCTCTGCTCCTTGGAGAACCCAGCAAAGAAAGTCTCAATGCTATTGATACCCTCCTCAGTCAATGGCTGGACAGAAGCGACATGTCCATCAGGACGAATAACCAAGATGGCACCCTTCTTGGGATCAATACCGTACTTGGCGTATGCATGTCCGTGGCCACGGTGGAAAGAGGCATCATCTGTGAAAATCTTGAAATAGTCCATGCGCTTCTTGTGATCTCTAGGCTTGAAGGCAGAGGGGAAATCGTTCCACTCGACGCTGTAACGGGGAGAGGCGTGAATCAACAGAACATCGACAACACTGTCAATGCGGGCGGTGGCAGGGGTGTATTTCTTGATGAAACTCTTGGGCGAGTCAAGATAAGCACCAAAAGTCTTGAGAAACTTGGCAGTAGCAGTAGAAGGATCGGCAATCTCACCTGCGAAGTATGCAATGCGCCATCTACCGTCTGAGGGCATGTAATCGACGAGCTGGATAGGCTTGGAGTCTGATTGGATAATGACTTGAGCAGTGTCCAAACGACGACCAATAGGACACTTGGTAGCGAGAGGTGAAGTAAAAATGGGAGCTTCAATTTCAGATTCGTCAGTCTCAGCAGCTGGCTTGTCAACGATGAGTGATTGATCGTAGTCAACAATGGTACCAGAAGCAAAACCCAATCCCTTTTCAAAGTAGTTCTGGAACTCCTCAAGGCTGATACCAGTGCCATCTTCACTAGGCTTGCCAGAAAAGAGTCGCGAAAGCTTGTAGTCGTAAGCAATGAGGTTCTTGGCAACACGCTTGCGCTCCTGCTCATATGTGCTCAGAATTTCAGGGCTACTCAGGCCCTTGACGACAAGGGCAATCTTCCATGCAAGGTTGTAGGTGTCCATCATGGAGACGTTCATTCCTTGACCAGCCTTGGGGGAATGTGTATGGCAAGCATCGCCGGCAATAAAGACACGGTTGTTCTTTTGGAATCCAGTCGAAACACGCTGGCCAATCTGGTAAGCAGTGTACCACTGGACATCAACCATGTCAAGAGAGTAGGGTGCAAAGATCTTGCGGGCACTCTCCAAAATGAGTTCGGGAGTAATTTTTGAGCGATCAATGCGGCCGCTAGAAGTATTACCTGCCTTGAGCTCGGCCTCGGTCTGACCGGCGGGATCACGGGGAGCTTCTTTGAGTTGAATGTAGAGACGGACCATACCATGCTCACGAGGGATAATCATGATGGAACCATCGTTAGCAGAGTGAATGGCACATCTGCTTCTGATGTCGGGGAAATCAGTTACTGGGATAGCATCCAGGACACCCCAGACGTAGTCAGTGGACTCACCTTCCATGGCGAATCCCAGGGACTTGCGGACCCAGGAGTGGGCACCATCACAGCCAATGACGTACTTTGCGTGGATAATTTCAGTTTCACCTTGGAGTTCCTTGTTTCCATCACCATCAAAGGCTCTGAAGAGACCGTTAGCGACCTTTCCGCCGTACTGCTCGACGAGACCTTGCTTTTCTTCCAAATGCTGAACGGTGACAGCAACAGGGTACGACTTAATGTCTGAGGCGGGTATGCTTTCGTCAATTTTGAGGTCGGTGCCTTGGACGGGGCGTTCGAGTTGGAGAGAGTCGTTTGAGTATTTCTTAATGTGCTCCTGGAACCAAGCCTCGACACGGCCTTGATGAATGACAGTTTGCTGGAAGCGGGAAATACCGACAGCCGTATCGGGCATGCGGGTTGAGCGCTTGATTCCACCATCTGGGCCTGGATCCCAAAAGGCCATTTCTAGCATGTGGTTGGACTCTTTCTCGGCGCGGTCACCGAAGCCAAAGGACTGGAAGACTTCGAGGGTTCTGGATTGAAGACCGTCAGCCTGTCCAACAAACTGGACGGCAGAGCGCTTGTCGATGATGCGGGCGTTAACGCCAGTTCTTGCGAACCAGGTGGCAGCCATGTGGCCGGCGGGACCAGCTCCGACGATGAGGACGTCGACGTTTGATTCTTTAGCAGGCATTGATGAATATGAGGAGGGAGTGTGATGGGTTATGGAGGAACGAATAAGATATGATGAGAAGGCATATTTTAGAAGGAAATAGAGCAGTATTTATATTGTTGTCATAATTTGGGTCGCAAAAGGGCATGCGGAGTATAATGGATAAAAGTCTGGGGAAGTTGATAGTTTAAGCTGGGCCGAAGCTTTAAGCGTTTTGAAAGTTGTTTCGTTTATCCGAGTTCAGGTGATGAACGCGTTGGGGCGATTGAGCCCCAGAATGATCCGAAGCATAATCAAATGCAAATTGTTAAATGGCGGCTAATGGAAATGAAGTTATTGGCGAATCAAACAGCCTAAGTTTGGTGATTACTGTTGTTCATTTAGAGTAATTCATTTGAATTAATGGAGAGCCTGAATATATAGTTACTACGGTATATATATGAATTCATGGTCAGTGGCCTCGAGAATTCTTTGATTTTTTTCACGGTTTTCATGATCGGTAATACCTCTTTCCGATTATTTGTCATAATTATGTCAGCCATTGAAACTCTACCGGTATGTGAAAAATTTACACGAAAATTTCAACCTTCAGCTCTTTCAGATCAAACAAATCACAACTTCATTCACAATGTCGACGACAACAACCCCAGCAGCGGTTCCTGCGGTTCCTGCTTGGAAACGACTCGGTCTCAAAGTCAAAGAAAACATTATTAAAGATCCTTTGACTGGCAAACTCCAGAACGCTCCCTCAACAGCTACAAAAAACACAAAACGACCTTCCTCTTCCGACTCACTAGCAGACGCTGAAAAGAAACCACCCAAGCGTGTCAAGCTGCCCAAAGCTGACCGTAAACCGCCGCCCGAAGCCGATCAACTAGGTTACCTGAGACAGTACTTTGACGACCGTGCGAACTGGAAATTTTCAAAACAAAAGCAGAACTGGATCCTAAGGAGCATTTATACCATTCCAGACTCTTATAAAGATGCATTGGTAGCGTATTTGAGTGGTCTACAGGGTGGTGCAAAGGACCGTGTGGTGGAAGAGGCTAGCGAAGTTGTCAAGCACTGGAACGATTACATGACTACAACAGACGAGCCAAAGGAAAAGCCAAAGGAACAGCCAACGGAGGAAGAGTCAACAGAAGCAGAGGTAGCAGAAGAAGAGCAAACGACAACAACGACACAAGAACCCAAAGAAAAGGTGGTACTGCCTCCAACCGAGCAAAAAGCCAAGATGGCACGGTCAATCATGAAGAGCCTAGCTGGGGTCAGCGTCAAGCTAGAGCTTCTTGAGGAAGAGGATACGAATACTGTCGAGGAGGAGAATACGAATACTGTCGAGGAAGACAATACGGCCAATGCTACGAGTTCTACGAGCGCGACAAACGAGACAAAAGAGATTACTGAGCCAAGTCTAGAGAATGAAGAGGAAAAGAAGGAAAAGAAGAAGAGCAAAAAGGATAAGAAAGAAAAGAAGGACAAGAAGGACAAGAAGGAAAAGAAGGAGAAAAAAGAGAAGAAGCACAAGAATTAAAGTGCTTCACAGTTGTACATCTAATAATCATCATATCTTTATCAAAAGGATTTAAAAATTGACTTATAATTCCATATTCCTATCAGAAAATTTACACAAGAAATCGAGCCAAGAAGTTTAGTGTCCCTCCTTCTCAATCTTGCCGCCAGAAAGGAATCTGGGGTGACGGGGATCGTTGTAGAACTCAGGAGCTGCCGTTGTTAGCAGTTTGGCAGGTGAAGACCGCATGTCGATCGATAGATGATGATGGCTACTACTTACTGTTCATGGAAGCGGAGGCAGCCTTGGAAATGCCGAAAGCGACAACACCAGCTGTAATAGTGTTAGAGAGATAAAAGAAAAACACAAGACAGTCGATTGTTATACATACTGGCAAGGAAGAAAGGCCAAAGAGGCTTGACTGTATTAGTTGAAACAAACACTGTTAGCACACGGGTAATACGGACTCCAGGACAAGGCGACATACGAATTGGAGTGGGGTACTTCTTGTAGTTGCTGAGGAAAGCCATTTTAAAAGAGTTTCGAGATGAATTCAAAGAGTCTTTGCGCAAAGTCTGGAGAAATCGGAAAAAGAAGAAGAAGCGAAGGAAAAGCGAGAGAAAGTGAGAACACGAATTTCGAGGGAACAAATAAACCAACCAATCATGATGCTTTGGTGAGATGTCGTTACCCTGAGTCTTGAGCCCTAACCTTTTACCATAGCGCTCGCTTTTAATCAGCACTAAAAAAATCACAAAATTCAACTATTTTCTATGAAGTTAACGCTCTCTACTTGCAGGCTACTTGCAGGCTACTCGCAGGCTACTTGCAGGCTACTCGCAGGCTACTTGCAGGCTACTCGCAGGCTACTTGCAGGCTACTCGCAGGCTACTTGCAGGCTACTCGCAGGCTACTCGCAACCATCTAGTCCAGTCTGAAAAGTCTTTAGTAAATCCTCTTTTTCCTCTAATCCAACACTGATGCGAATCAGATTACGGTCTACGCCATACTTTTCAGCCCAGTCTAGCTCTTGGTAATGTGCGAGAATGGCATATGGCGACGTCAGCGTGAAATTAGTACCCAGCGATGGGCCCTTTGCCGTCACCACAATGTCGTAAAACTTGTGACTATGATTGGGGTTCTTAAATACAATAGACAGTAGTCCACCGTACCCTCCATGCTCGATTTTGCAGTCATCAAAGTACTTCCGCGATTCATTGAGCTTCGGGTAGAACACGTCCTTGATCAATGGCGACTTCTTGAATAGGTCCGCAACCGCCTCAGCTGTACTGTTGATTTTGCGGCTGCGGTCCGCAAAGTCGCGACTGTTGCGCTCCATGTAAATGGCGTCTTCTGCCCAAAATGTGTCTTCGTAAAGTTTGTCCATGGTCTCTTTAAGCTCCTTGTAGTGTTTTCCGTGAGCGTTTAGCACAAGACTACCGCCCATGACGTTGCTGTCACCGCTAAACACCTTGGTTAAACTGCTGGCCACCATATCCGCGTATGGAAGGACGTGGATATTGAGAAAGTTACCCACAGTCTCGTCAACCACAATGTAGAACCCGTATTGATCCGCTAATTTTTTGATAGACTTGAGATCGGGCGACTTGAGCAGGGGATTGGATGGGAACTCGCAAAATAATGCCAGAATCTTTGTTCCACTCTCCAGAAGCGACACTAGGCGTGCGTAACTGCTGTCATCGCCTTCGCCAAAGAAGTGAAATCCCGGTCCAAATTTGCTGAGAATGTTTTTGGTGTCAACATACGGAAAGCCATAACACACACTCAAGTGATTTTCTCCAGCCGCTAAAGAGGCCCGGTGAGCATTAAAAATACTGGCCATACCCGTAGGAAACAAGTAAACATCATCTTCTGAAACTTCGGCAGAGCCTGGAGTTTCGCTAATTTTGCTGGAAATGCGTCGTCTCAGCGCGGTCTTCGCTTCCTTCGCAAACGCTAGATCCAAATTACGACCAAATCTTTCTTCCAGAAACACTGACGTATCCTTCTCAATATTACTAGATACACCGTCTGTGGCTACAGTTTGTGGCTGGGGCTTATGGTAGCCTCCGCATTTAGAGCCGGGTTTTTGTGAACAGCCACCGGAGTGGAAACATGCGGCGGCGATTTCGGCCCGCGCAAATCTGTCAAGAATAAACTCTGCCATGCGCGAGGAAACACCTTCACCAGAATGTTGCCAGTAGGCTTTGGCATGCGGGCCTTCTGCTTGGGGAAAAAACACGACAGAGAACTGGGCATCTATTGACTCAAGCGATCTTCCAGATTCGTCGTTGTCTGCACCAGGTACATGGGGAGTGGAAAGCTGAACAATGCGGATTGAAGGTTTGTTGGTGCTGAAATGTTTAATAAAGTCACGGCAGCGGCATGCGACAGCGTACGTGGGGAAGATGAAAGCCTTTTCACCATCGCGAGCGTATTTGTCTTCTAGGAATTTAGCAAGCTATATAGAGTTAGTAAGGTGCGAATAGACTGACGGTAGTGTATGAAAAGAATTAGTCAAATTAATTACCTTCTGAATGATATTATGCACGTAAAAACTGAAAATATTAGCACGAGAAGGGCAAAGTAGTCCGACTAGAGACTTACCGAGGGTATCCAGAAGTCATTTTGGAGGACACCCATTCCTCACCCTCTTCGTAGGCAACATTGGCGGCCCAGGTGGGGAGAGTGACGGAGACGGCATGAGGAGTATTAGCTGGAATGGGGGATCCCACTTCAGTCGGAGGAAGCACAGAGAAGGGCATAGTTTTAAGTGGATTTTAAAGATTTCAAAGAAAACGAAGGAAGTGAAAGAAGAAGCGAAATGAAAAAAGCTTCAAATATTTAATTCATCTTTGATCTCGTCTCGACGGTGTGACTAAATGGATTAGAGGTACCCTAACCTTTTAGTTATGTCACGTGTACCGTGATCTGGCCTTAAATTTCTATTCGAAACCTCCATCGCAAACGTTGCAACGTCTTAACCTTCCTCCTTCAATAAGGCCAATGTCTATTCATTCTTCTAAAAAATGAGCTTCTCTATACCAAACAAAGTTCCAAGCTTTGGTTCTGCCGTTAGAGACGCTGAAAACCAGTTCTGGCAGGCTGCTAGAGGCACCGCCGGTTCCGCAAGCGACCGCGAACTTCCCCTATACAAAGACAAGCCGTATGGTGTCGACTTCAAGCATGCTGAGCGCAACAAAAAACGCCAAAAGTACGCCTTCTTGACACTGGCAATTCTATGTGTCGTCTACTTGATTTACTCATTTGGCCAATCCCAGGCAAGCGATGACCCCAAGGGACCTAGCTGGATGTCTGGCTGGTTTCCTGCCAAGGAAGAGGTTTCCTGGAAAGAACGTCAAGACGCCGTGAAAAGCGCTTTTGTGGATTCATGGAAGGGCTACGAAAAATACGCTTGGGGTAAAGACGTCTACAAGCCTGGCTCGAAAGTCGGCATCAACATGGGCCCTAAGCCATTGGGCTGGATTATTGTCGATTCCCTCGACACCTTGAAAATCATGGGGCTCGACAGTCAGCTTGAAAGGGCCCGCGATTGGGTTAAGGATGAGCTAACCTACGACATGGACTACAATGTCAACACTTTTGAAACCACAATTAGAATGCTTGGTGGCTTATTATCCGCTCATTATCTTACAGGCGACGATTTATATCTTGACAAGGGTACCGATCTTGCCAACAGACTAATAGGAGCTTTTGAATCCCCTTCAGGACTCCCATACGCATCGGTTAACCTTAAAACCTCAACGGGCATCAAATCTCACACCGATAATGGTGCTAGTTCTACTGCTGAAGTATCGACCCTTCAACTGGAATTTAAGTACCTCGCCAAGCTTACCGGCGAACCCATGTTTTGGGAAAAGGTTGAGAAGGTAATGTCAGTTCTTGATAATAACCACCCCAAGGACGGATTAGTACCCATCTATGTCTCTCCTGAGACTGGATTGTACCAGGGAAACAACATTCGGCTTGGATCTCGCGGCGACTCCTACTATGAGTACCTGATCAAGCAGTACTTGCAAACAAATAACCAGGAGCCCGTTTATAAGGCCATGTACGACGAAGCCATGGAGGGTGTCAAAGTCAACCTCATTCAGCAGTCAGAACCAAACAAGCTCACTTTTATTGGCGAGCTTCCTGAAGGATTCAAAGGAGCATTTTCCAACAAAATGGACCACCTTGTGTGCTTTGCTGGAGGAATGTTTGCTTTGGGGGCTACAGAAGGTCTCCGTGTGGAACAGGCTCGTCGTCTTAAGTGGACAAGTTCTCAAGAGAACGACTATAGAATGGGAATGGAGATCACTCGTACTTGCTATGAAATGTACGCTCAAATGCCTAGTGGACTGGCTCCTGAAATTGTTCAGTTCAATACGGACCCGTCCAAAATGAAGGACATGTCAGTCAAGAGGCTTGATGGCCACAATTTGCAGCGACCAGAAACTGTAGAGTCCCTTTTCGTTCTCTGGCGCATTACCAAGAACCCTATTTACCGTGAATGGGGATGGAACATCTTCCAATCATTTGAAAAGCACACGCGTCTGACTGGAGATGCTGGCTATGACAGCGTCAATCTTGTTGAGACGGAGAATCCTACCTTCAGAGACAACATGGAGTCATTCTGGCTTGCTGAAACACTCAAGTATCTATATCTCTTGTTTGACGACTCTGAGGTCGAAGTACTGCCTCTTACAGACGTTGTTTTCAATACAGAGGCACACCCGTTTCCCAAATTCAGCATGGGAAGCGTATTCAAGACTGGTTGGGCGCGAACCAATCCTAACTCCCCTCCTGCCGAAAATAAGGAGGCTGCAGTCCCTGCCGGCGGTGCTGCTGGAGTGGCCGCTGCTGCGCAAGAAAAGAAAAATATTGTCGAGAAGGTTATTACAGAGAAAGTTGTCGTGACGAAGACCCAGGAAGAATAAAATTCTAAAATATTTAAAAATCTATTCCATGTACAATTTTATTGCAAACTAAACTTAATGAGTTTTTTGTAGCCGTCAACACTTTCGTCAAGCTCCTCCACAGCAACGTACTCATGGTCCGAGTGAGCTACCTGAATGCTGCCGGATCCATACAAGAAGCGCTTAAAATCGCCCGTCAAGTAGGGAACGTCAGTCGCGTACTTGAGCACAATACTGTCAAAACCCTCTACTTTGTAGTCCAGCAGCTGTGGATCAACAGAATGCAGGTCCGTGACTTCGAGGTGCTCGGTATCGGCGGCAATACCGTTAACAATTTTGACAATTTCTTCTGTATTCTCAGCGACTCTAATTGCAATGAACGCTGAAGCGTTCTCAGGAATGACATTTGCGGCCACACCACCAGCAAGCTCGCCAATATTGATCGTAGACTCCCCAAGCAGTTTGGAGTCAGGCAGCTTTGTGTCTAAAAGTTTAGCGAGGGCCCTGACGAGAATCTCGTTGGCATTGATACCAAGCTCAGGATATCCGGAGTGTGCCGCCTTTCCCTTTACTACGTAGTTAAACAGGACAATTCCCTTATGTCCGACACCCAGTTTCATTTCCGTAGGCTCACCAAAGATGACGCTTTTCCAAGAACTGACGCCCAGATTTTCGTTTGCATACTGCATACCCGGCCCACCTACTTCTTCCTCGACAACAAACAGCAGGGCAACATCGTTAGCCTCAATGGCTTTCTCGGCGGAGAGTTCTTCAAGAGCGGTAATCATTGCTGCAACGCAGTTCTTATCGTCCACGGATCCGCGACCATATATGCGGTTACCGTCCACGCGGTATTCAAAGAACGGGGGGACCGTGTCAATGTGGCTAGTTAGTAAGACCTTGGTGTCTCTTTTGTTTTTGTAGGCATAAAGGTTTGCGCGCTCACGGCCTTGTTTCTCAGGGACAACTTGCCATTCCACGGTGTAGCCCAAGTTTTTAAGGTAGTCCTGGAGGTAAATACCGACAGCTTTTTCATTCCCAGAGATGGACTCTATCTCAATGAGTTTCTTGTGAAGAGAGAAGAGCTCCTTACGGTGCCCAGTAAAGTACGATTCTGTAACGTTAGCGAGGCAATTGATGGATGGCTGAAGCACATACCTACAGAGCGAGTCATTGGAGACAGGGGGGGAGATGTCGAGGAGAATTGAAGAAGAATTGAAGAAGAATTGAAAGAAAAGAAAAAAATAGAAAAAACGTCATGGCCATAAGGCCCCAGATGATGTGATATTCCGATACTTTATAAAGATGTGCTCCAGTGGATTTTCAAGGCAGAAATCGCTATAAAATGTGAATTTCTCCATGGCTTGAGAAGTCACGCTCCAAATAATTAAAATGCTCCCCGCAAAAACATTTTTCAGAGCTTTTGAGCATTTTCAGAGCATTTTGAAAGCATTTTCAGAGCATTTCAAGGGCATTTTCAGCATTTTCAGCATTCAAACCATCTAGTCTCATAATGACGCTACTCAGCAGCATATCATACTTCATCTCGGACTGGGATGAGACTATCACTGACACTGACTCCATGCATCTCATCGGCCAGGCAGCCTACGGTCACAAACCGAACTTCCAACCCGAGTGGGACTTTTTCGCCGAAGCTTACCGTGCCGACTACACTGCACACAAGCAACAGTTCGACGAGACCCACTCGCATCTAGAAGGGTTGCCGAAGGAAGTCGCCTTCCAGGAGAAAATGTCTGCCATTGAACAAAAAAGCGTGGACCGCGTCGAGGGATCGGACCTGTTCAAGGGTGTGCCGCTAGCAAGCATACGCCGGCAGAGCCAGCAGGTGACGGTGCGAAGTGGATGGTGGGAACTTGTGGCCGAGCTCAAGAGGCGCGGTATTCCAATTTCGATCGTCAGCGTGAACTGGTCGGGTGAAATGATTCGAGAAGCATTCAGAGCACAAGGATACACCACGGAGGGCAGCGCGAGCGATGTGACAGTTTACGCAAACGAGATAATTGTTGATGAGCATGGAATAGCTACGGGAAAGTTGAGCAGATGCAAACAGGAAGATCTGAGGCTGAACGACCTACGTACTGGGTGTGACAAAAAGGAGTTAATACGGCATTTGAAGGAAGAAGTCAAGCCCAAAAAGGTTTGCTACTGCGGCGACAGTGGGACAGACCTCCTGGCGTTGCTGGAGGCAGATGTAGGGATTATAGTGGCCAAAGAAGGCCTTTTTGAAAAGGTGAAGGAGGTTGGAGTGAGTGTTGTTGGCATTGAGAGGTCGGCTGAGACTATGGAGGGCAAACAATTGTATTACATCAAGGACTGGAATAGTCTTTTGTGAAGAGGTGTTGCTGTTGTCAATGGCGTTGACCAATGGTATTGACCAATGGTATCGTTTGGAGCTTAGGTCTGGGCAATTTCATTAAAATATGGATTGGAAGTTACAACTGAAATGTAATACTGGACTTGTAGGACTTGCAGGACTTGGAGGACTTAAATCAGGAGTTGAAGTCAGAACAATCAGAACAACAAGACCTCAAAGACCTCAAAGACTTCAAAGACACATAACCAAAATCAACAGCTAAATATCCAGCGGATCCCTGGCTGATCTCTAGTAAGATGCTCGTTTGTGAAATAAATTTATATTTTAACTCAAGGCATACAGTAGCATAGTAATATTTATGGGCAAGGGCCTTCGATCGACTCCTCAACAAGGGAATTCACAAAATTCAAGCAACTCCACTTTAACCATCACTCCAGAACCACTTCACCATTCATGTTTAGATAATAACATGGTAGGTGGTCCCACACGAGAAGAAGTAGGTGATTTCTTTGCCACTCAGGACAGACTCATAGGTCCTCTGGAGCTGGAAATCCCAGGATACAAAGCCAACGAATGGTGGCGCGTAAAGAGCAATGATGATGATCCACAAGAATCCACGACACCATCAAAACGAACCATCTCCCCAGGCATCGATTTTGAAGAGATTGATGCTAGCAATAGGAACTCATCGTCTAAGAAGAAGAGTAAACTATCCCCCTCAGATTTTAATTCGATTCTAAGGTCGTCTCATTCCATTCCCTTAGATCCCTCAGACGACGAATCGTCCCAGGAGGAGTTCCCACAACATCCGTCGCCTTCCAGTGAAACTAAGCGAGCTCTCCGAGGACGAAAAACAATTCACCCAATCTCTATGGGTCCCTCAACTACCGACGATTATTCAGAGCCAGATTCTCCGACATTGAAGCGAAAATTTTCAAATCAATGTGATCTTTTACCAGTGCCTCAACAATTGCAAAAAGTCTTTGCAGGTCTTGTTTTTCTCATTGTCCCTTATGTCAATACTAAGCTGTATGCATTGAAGAAAAAGGGCTATGAAGAGGCGGGCGCCCGAGTCACTACCGACATCAACGATAATATTTCTCACTACATAAACCTCAAGAACTGGAACTATATACATGTGCTCCAGTACATTAAGTCGGCAGCGATTCGCCCAGGCTCAGTTGTGGTGAAAGACTCTTGGGCTGCTGAGTGCATTGAGCATGGAAAACTGATTCCAACGGAGGGATATGACCTTGAGATTCCAAAGGAGCCTGTGTCTGAGCCGGCAAAAGTTGCATCGGTAGCTGTGCCTGTTGATAAGGAGCCCGTTGTTAAGCCAGAAGAGTCAGAGGAACTAGAAAAACCAAAGGATAACGACCCGCTCGCTGAGTATGTGCTGAAAGCAACCGCCCATGGCATTATCGAAGGATACTTGTCATCCGAAGACGAGGATGAAGATGAAAAACGTAGCCTTCACAAGGCGGAAAAGAAAGAACAAGAAACTCTGCATTCTAAATCACCATCTTCGGCCAAAAAGGCAAAGAAAGCTAGCGCAAGCTCAGTGCTATTGACCGAGTCTCCTGTACAGGGTTCAGAGCAGAATGCAAACTGGCGGACCATTGAGATTGTATGTACCGTAACAATTGAGAATGACAGGTAACCGCTAACATGATAGTTCAAATTAATGAAGGAATATTATGAACACAAGGGAGAAGAATGGCGAGCGATGGCATACCGCAAGGCAATTGCAATGTGAGTAAACATGTGTTAATCAGTTACAATAGTTGCTAACTATGACAGCTTGCGCCGACAGACCCACGAGATAAAGTCCGCAGCAGAGGCCAAAAAGTAAGTAAAAATAACTGCTATCAATCGGATATATCCTTCTACTAACAGTGTGTGCGAAACAGGCTTCCTGGGTTTGGAACCCGGCTTGCGAATAAACTGGAAGAGATTGTGACAACCCACGGCTTACGACGACTGGACGAAGCCAACTGCGATCAGGTAACGCAGGTGCGAGGAATGCTCGAAAACATTTACGGTGTGGGCACTAAGACCTCGCTTTTATGGTACAAGCAAGGGGTGCGAACACTTGACGACGCGCGGAAACGGGCGGATCTTTCATACGTGCAGCGGATTGGAATCGACCACTATGAAGATTTTTCTAAAAAGATGGCGCGGTCAGAAACCCAGCGCCATTTTGAACGCGTGCAGCAAGCGGTGAAAGAAATGGACCCTGAAGCAGAGTGCATTTGTATGGGATCGTACCGCCGCGGTAACCCTGAATGCGGTGATATTGACATTATTCTGACCAAACGTAACGTCGATCTCAAGCACCTGCGCAATCTGTTGCTGGGCCTTGTTGTTAAACTCTTTAAAGAGGACTTTTTGAAGTGCGCGTTGGCAGGACCTGACCCGCGCGAGTATGGCTACGATATCCAGCGCATGCAATCTGAGTTTGTGGAGCACTTTCATAATATTGATGGCATATCAAAGTGGTATGGCGCTTCCTTGCTTGAGGATGTCGGAATATGGCGCCGCATTGACTTTTTGATTGTTCCACAGCAGGAACTGGGTGCTGCGCTCTTGTACTTCACGGGAAACGCATTGTTTAATAGGTCCATCCGCCTCCTCGCAAACCAAAAAGGCTACACTCTTAATCAACACGGTCTCTTTAAAAATGCCATAAGACTCAACCGATTTAAAACCACAGGTGGTCAATTGATTGAAGCTCAGGATGAAAGAAAGATTTTTGAAATCTTGGGTGTGCCTTATCGAGAGCCAAACGAGCGTAGCATCATGTAGTTTATTGCTTTGTTATAAACCGTCTGTTTTTAATTGTCATACTCATTATATACGTCAGTCATATTTAAGCCTTCTCAGAAAGAGCGGCGACACCAGGAAGAACCTTGCCTTCAAGGAGCTCAAGGGAAGCACCACCACCAGTAGAAACGTGCGAAAGCTTGGACTCGGCACCGTACTTCTTGGCAACAGTTGCAGTATCACCACCACCGATAATAGCAGTAGCACCGTTGGCAACAGCAGCTACAACAGCATCTAGAGTCTTCTTGGTACCGTTGGCAAAAGCATCAAGCTCAAAGACACCGGGGGGACCGTTCCACAGAATGGTTTTAGACTTGGCAATGGCAGCAGTGAAAAGCTCAACAGACTTCTCACCGACGTCCAGACCGAGCCATCCATCAGGGATACCAGCTGCGTCAGTAGTGGTCTCGACCTTGGCGTCCTTGCCAAACTTGTCGCCAATGACGTAGTCAACAGGCAGAACAAGCTCGACATTGTTCTTCTTGGCCTTCTCAACAAGGGCACCGACAATCTTGGCTCCATCCTCGTCAAAGAGAGAGTTACCGATCTTGACGTTCTCAAGGGTCTTCTTAAAGGTGAAAGCCATACCACCACCGACAATGAGGATGTCGACCTTGGTCAGCAGGTTGTCAATGAGCTGGATTTTGTCAGAGACCTTAGCACCACCAAGAATGGCCAGGAAGGGGCGTTCGGGATGCTCAAGGGCCTTGGCAAAGTAAGTGAGCTCCTTTCCAACGAGGAAACCGGCAGCACGCTGGGGGACGTCAACACCGACCATAGAGGAGTGAGCACGGTGAGCAGTTCCGAAAGCATCGTTAATGTAGACATCAGTGATGGAAGTCAAAGACTTGCGGAAAGCAGCAACAGCGGCGGGATCAGCCTTGACCTTCTTGCCGTCAACCTTCTTTGAGCCCTCTTCCTCAATGTGGAAACGAAGGTTCTCAAGGAGAATAATTTCACCATCAGTAGCCTTGTTGACATATGCTTCGGTCTCGGGTCCAACGGAATCGGGAAGGAAAGTGACTTTCGTGCTTAGAAGAGACTCGAGCTCAGCGGCCACGGGCTTAAGGGAGTACTTTTCGTTGACCTCACCATTGGGGCGACCAAGATGGGAAGCAAGAATGATAGCCTTAGCACCTATTGAATATTAGAAAAGGTAATATAGAAGGAAAAGAGAATACATGCCTTGTTCCTTAGCATACTTGATGGAGGGGAGAGCAGCAACAATTCTCTGGTTGTTGGTGATAGTCTTTCCGTCGAGAGGGACGTTAAAGTCTGTAGGGTTAGTATAAGTTAAGCAAGTAGGTTGCGGATTGAGGGGATTTTGGACATACCAACACGGATGAAGACACGCTTGCCCTTGAGAGAGACGTCCTTGATAGAGAGCTTATTGACGAGAGACATTGTAGATTTGATGAAGAATTGAAGGATGAAGATGTATGGAAGGAAGGAAGAAGAAAACGGGAAAGTGAACGATATTTATATATTTTTTACCATCACAGACGAAAAGTAATAGGGCAATTGAAATGACGTAAAAATCATGTGGAGACCGTTTTTTATGTGGATATCGATTGAGGTGCAACCAGTTAATTAGAGTCAGGCAATTGATTGCAGTGAAGAATTCGGACGGGTATTACCATAGTTGAAGATTCACAATTGAATAGGCTTCGAGAGTGAGAGCAATAGTGCACATACGTTAACTGGTTCCAACAAAGATTGTAACGTAGCTGAGCGCTGAGGCAACAAGAGGGTCACCTCATCAGTTGGCAGCAGCACCAAAAGCAACGTCTGCGGGTACAGAAACAATTGGTGGGTTGAAGAGCAGCTAATGTTATGTAATCTGATTATGTAATTTTCATTTTGTGAAGCAATAAGTTCTAGGTTTTATGTGCTATGTGCTATGTTATATATTATATGTACTATGTGCTATGTGCTATATCCTAAACCATAAGTACTAAATCCTATGTTTTAAAGTTATTACATCATCATAATTTAATGCCAACACCATAATCAACCTCATTCCTGACCCATCGCTAAATTTATTTCCACCAGCCCGCACAGCCTTTTCTTCTTCTTCTTCTTTTTTTCTTCTTCTTCTTCTTCCTTTTCAATCACTTTAGCCCCCTTTAATTGCAGCCTTTGCTTCTAATTTTTTGTCAATTGCTGGAATACCATGCCATTTGGTTAAGCTAGCTCCTCCATTGCACTATGAAGTTTCCCTGGTTTTTTCAAAAAGTAAGTCAATTCATGCGCGTTCCTTCGCCTTCGCTTCCTAACTTTAATAGTCCGGCCCCCAGTCCTTTGAAAAAGAACTGGCTCAGTTGGCCCAGAAGATCACTGTCAGAGAGCAGAAACAGCTTCATTATTCTATTCGCCAGCGACGCATTAATGGCATCTTTACTCTTTATTCGGTTCTCCTCTATGCCGCCTACACTATTATAGTATTTATACGCTACAGCTCCAAAAACAAAAAATTTGCTCCTTATCATCTCCTGGGCATGGTCATTGGCCCTCTGGTGATATGGTCCATTCGCCGACTCATTTCCTGGTGGTTCACAAGGCTTACTTCTTCTAATGCAGAGTACATCAATGCATTACGTTCTGAACAGCAAGAGAAGATTGAGGATCTTAAGCAAAGCACTAATTTTTATTCAACTAAAGCACTGTTGGAGCGGTTTGA
This sequence comes from Geotrichum restrictum, assembly GCA_030563985.1. Lineage (NCBI taxonomy): Eukaryota > Fungi > Ascomycota > Dipodascomycetes > Dipodascales > Dipodascaceae > Geotrichum > Geotrichum restrictum. Next base: position 56,719 of record JAJMKT010000048.1, on the reverse strand, counting down.
CTCTTCATTTGATAACCCAAACAGAAACAAAACCATTGCCAAAGTCAAGGGCTCTGTTCCTGTTCCTGCACCTGCATCAGCCCCGGGAGCTGGCTCGGGATCTGGATTTGGACCCAGGCCTGGACCCAAACCAGAGTTCAAATCTGAGACCAATCTCTCTTTGAATCAAGGCCCTGAGCAGAAACCTGCTCAATTTAAGCCAGCTCATCGAACAACGAGTTCTATTGCTGCTGACGACTTTGAGTTTGCGCCCTTTCTCCCATCGCTTCAGTCATCTAAACCTGCTGAAGCTTTGATAGACCGCCCTCAGTCGCCTCAGTCTTCTCAGTCCCCTGAAACCTTACCACAACCATCAATGGTTCATCTGCAACAACAACAACAACAACAACAGCTGCAGCAGCAACAAAATCAGTCGTCTGAATTACAGAACTATCCCCTTGGTCCGGTTTATAAAGCCAATTACCAACCAAGCTGGTATGACAAGATTTTGGACATCATAGTGGGAGAAGACGAGTACAGCCCTAAATCGCGATATGCACTCATTTGTGGCAACTGCCGCCGTCATAACGGCCTAGCCCAACCTGGTGAGCTTCCTCAATACGTGATTTACATTTGCCCACAGTGCGGGTTCCGTAACGGGCAAGAAAAAAAAAAGCGAAAAGAGTCTAAGCCTGTTAGTAGCAGTAGCATTGAGGAGAACCAGCCTCCTTTAGTGGAACACACGCAACATCAGCATCATAGAAGCCAGCCCACATCGAAAACTAAACACCTTTTTACGCAATTAGAAAGTGAAAGTGCCGGAGATGCAGACGTGGAAGACTCTAGCGTAGTGCCCCCGTTTGCAGAGGGCAGCGAGTATGCTAGCAACGACGAGTCCAGCGGTGTCGAAGAGAAGGTACAGATGCTTGACAAAAAGTCAGAACCCAAGAAACGCCCTGGCCTTCATCAACGTAAAAAGAGTCGTAAGGGCAGATAAAGATTTGAGAAATCAAAGAAAGATCAAAAGATATTAAAAACACACAAAAGATTCAAAGAAATTCCAAAGCGTATACAGAAACGTAATAAATGCATTGATAAAATAAATTATGGACGCCGAAGAGATATCAAAGCATACCATCCAAGCACGACTAAAGCTATTTGCGGGGGTCGTTTCTCTGGTATCCCAAGTATCCTTGAACACGGTGCGTAGGCAGCATATCGAGGTATTTCTCTATACACAAGGGGAAAAAAACAGACAATAGTTAGAAAAATGTTATCATCAACATTATCATGGGGGTTGTTGAGCACCCCCCGTTTGTTCAAACTTACCAGCAATATCCTTGCAGTTTTCATATTGATTAGGGCCCTGAGTCTGGAAACACTTTTCCAACGCATGTCGGACCGTCTTCAAAGCCTCGACACGGATCCATTGTTCACGGACCATCGAGTCTTGTGCAGCCCGGAGTGCTTTTGTGTCATTGTAGTCGATGTCGTCAAAGGAGACTGACTCGGGTCGGATGTGTTCTTCGCCTGGGGAGTTGATAGTTTCGTTAGTATGAAAAGAGAGTATTGGATATGGAAAAGGGCATACTGCGCATTCTTTTGTAGGGGCTGTTGGGTTGTAGAAAGGTTGGTTGGTTGTTGGTGATGTAAAAAAATAAAAAAATCAAGTGGAACAAAAAGTGAAATTGAAAAAGCCCGTTTCTTAGTGGTCAAAATGATGACATACGAAGTACATGTAAACTTAGGTAATCGATATTCGAAGAATTCTAGGAACAGCTGAAAATGACTTTTTTTTTTTTTTCATCTTCAAAACTAAAAAAGTCTACACAAATACAAACGAGAAACATTTTATAAAAAAATAAAAAAAAAATAAAAAAACTATTACAAGATTAGACGTCATGACTCTCAAAGAAAAAGTAGTTACCGCTGGTCTTTTGCTCCTGGTCCATCTGGGAATCTTTCTTGTTGATACGGGGTCTGAACGATACAGGGTCTCTTCTAAAAGTAATGTTCAGGTTCTTCAAGAATCGGTTGCAACCAGTCAACAACGACTCAGGCTGCTTAGCAAAGGACTTGACCGAGGGTTGACCTTCAAAAACAATGACTCGGTCTGCAAGATATGTAGCCATGATGAAATCGTGCTCAACAATGAAGGCAGTCTTCTTGGCGTGCAAAATGAACCGGCGAATGACCTTAGCACAGATAATACGCTGCTCGGAATCAAGGTATGCTGAAGGCTCATCAATAAGATAAATGTCGGCTGGGATACCCAGAGCGAGCACAATGGCAACACGCTGCAATTCACCACCAGACAGATGCAGAACCTCTTGATCGATAATGTCGTCAATACGCAGAGGCTTGCACACATCAGTTTGGAACTGGGGATGCAGGAATGAAGCACGGATTTTCTTGAAAAACAACTGGCGCACAGTACCAGTGAACTTGGGAGCAATCTTCTGGGGCTTCATAGAGATATTAAGGTTGGGAATCTTCTTACCAGAATCAGGTGTGATGGCACCGGCCATGAGACGACAGAACGTGGTCTTACCTGTACCGTTCTCACCCATCATGACTATAATCTCAGAGTCTGTAAACTCTCCGGATTCCACATTCAACTCAAACTCACCGAGAGTCTTGGTCATCTTGGGGTATCTGAAACTTCGGGCCTGGTCAATAGGAACTATGTCACTAGCATCAACTAAACGGAACTGTAGCGATTCGGTTCTGAATCTCAGATTCTCAGTAGGAATGTTACCATCCAAGAAAATGTTAATACCTTCACGGACAGAAGAAGGCAGTGTGACGACACCATAAACTGATGGAACACCGTAAAGAATGCACACAAAGTCAGAAAGGTAGTCAAGCACTGATAAATCGTGCTCCACGACAATAACGTACGAGGTAGGGTGGAGCAGCTGACGGATCATAGCAGCAGCGTTCAAACGCTGCTTAACATCGAGATAAGAAGAAGGCTCGTCAAACATGTAGACGTCGGCATTCTGGACGCAGGTCAGACCAATTGCAAAACGCTGCAATTCTCCACCAGAAAGCTGTGCAACCTCTCTCTTCAAGATCCCACGTAGCTCCAAGGTATCCAAAATATCGTCGTAGGCATTAGTTCTATCGAGTTTCGAGTTGAGGAGTTCATCAACGTGGTTCTTAGGGCCGCGGATAGCTTTGGGAATGTTATCGACATACTGGGGCTTAATGATGGCCTTGAGGTTGTCCTCCAGCAACTTTGTAAAATAGTTTTGAAGCTCACTACCTCTGAAATGGATCAAGATCTCATTCCAGCCAGGGGGATTGTCGAATCGACCCAAGTTGGGCTTTTCCCTGTTGGCGAGAATTTTAAGGGCAGTTGATTTACCAATACCGTTGGTTCCAACAAGACCTAGGACCTGGTTAGGTCTGGGGGTAGGAAGTCTGTGTAACTTGAAAGAATTGGCAGAGTATCTATGGGTAACTTCCTTCTCCAAGTTGGTTGGCAAGTTAATGATGGTGATAGCCCCGAAAGGACACTTCTTAACACAGATACCACAACCAATACACAAGTTCTCGGATAGAAAAGCAATTTTGGAGTCGTTTGCAACCTCAATACAGAGCTTTCCAGTCCTGACGACAGGGCAAGATTTTTTACATTCTTGTCGGCATTTCTAACTACTTGTTAGTCTTTCTCGTCACACCAGATCCATTGGATACACACGTACCTTAGGCTTGCACTTATCTGTGCTGACAATAGCAATTCTACAAAAGGTGTTAGCTCCAAGTTGTCTATGGTGTCTTTCACCTTGCAAAAAAATACCACATACCTCGTTAGCGACATTTGTGATTTGGCTGTCCTGGTGTGTGGCGATGGAACTTCGGGGGATGAAAAAAAAATTTCGTGTTTTTTCAGCTAATGATTGTTTTGGGACACATTTAAGACCCATATTTACCGTGAAAAATAAGTTTTGACGTATATTGTAGGCCGATGTCTAATCAACAATTGAACTATTATTATTGGCTGTAAGTGGCACGTGAATGCTGTGAATTACAGTAGTAATTAATTAGACTAATTTGCTGATATACCGGTAGTATAACTAGTTACGTACTGATACTGTACATGGTAGTCTTTTTTGAACTCGTATTTTCATCTGATTTCGTGAAGCTTGGACTCACCAGAAGAATAGCTTCAAACAATCATTGAGTATATAGCATTTAGATCGTAACATACTTCCATATGACCAAACCCATGACAAGTTACGGCCGGAAAATAGCAACCAAGTAAATAATAGCCTTGAACCTTTTCATGTCCTCTGTGCCCAAGTTCAGCACATAAAGCCACTTTGTGGCCCTTTCCAACAGCTTAAGCCTTTTGTGTTGAATAAACACATCAGTCTCGTGTATGAGTATTCTTTGAAAACAAATTAGCAAAGGTTCCAGTGTTCACGGGGCATATCTGATTACCTCTATTAAATATAAGGCAGTTTAGAAATCCAGTTTACTGAGATCAACAGGTGGGGAGGTTGATGTTGCCTTGTTGACATCGATTTCACCTGAGTTGGATCCGGCAGAGACTGTCTTCGGGGCTTCAGCGTCTTCTACAGGAATACCCCATTCATCAATCTCAAAACTCTTTCGGCTTACTCTGAATGCTAGCTCACCGCGTCGCACTACCATCTGACCCCTCTCGCTGAACATGGGAAGTTTGTATACATTCACCAGGCCCTGGTATGGCTTACTTGTAGTCGAATCTGAAGGTGCTTCTGAAGATAGCGAATCCATTTTATCTGGGAAAGGGTCAATGTGAATGAGCCCATCAACGAGATTTTCAATCCACTTCACAACTGGCAGTTCACGTGGGTATAGCTCTAGAGACAAACTCATAATTATTGCCAGGTTTTGGGGGTATTTGCGACCTAAACACACTAGTGAGTACACAAATTGAACAATCTCCCCAGAAGCAAAGCACTCAGGCAGATAGATGGCAGGATGCAAGAAGGAGGGCACTATGACACGAACCACTGTTTCCGGTGACTTCTTGATAGCCTCCTCAACATGAGAGTTTAGCCTTTCCAGTACTGATTGAAAAATTGAGCGATTTCGACTGCTTGCTTGCAAACCTTGGAATGCTATTGTTTTTATTTCTGTGGGAGAAGGAAGCGGTCGCATTCGTGACTTGAAATCCAATGACGTTGTGTAAAATGGCTTTGAAGAGAGATCAGGGCCCTGCTCCTTGCCGCTAGTAGCAGTATTGGTATACCTCCATGCAATTTTCATGTTACTCTTCCTCTCTCCTAGGTCATTGGCAAGGTTTCCCACAGTAACCTTGGCCTTATCTTTTTCAATTGCAACTTTCGCCTTCTCCTTTTTGTCCATGTAGATTCCTGGAAGTTCAGCACTCCATGAGTCGTCTGTGCCAAGGCAAATAACCGAAGTGCTGTTTGGTATGGACTTGTCACTAACACGAGACTGCACTACACCAATAGCCGCAAATGACCGTAGAATGACATTAGCAAATTCGGTATTGCCACTTTCCTCAATAAGTAAGACCGATCCCAGAGGTAACCCTGTGTGACCTAATACATCGTCAAGGCTGCTGCTTCCAGTGGAAATTGTCGGAACTGACATTTGAGTTGAAGGTCGAACGCCGCAGTGCTGAAGAATGTTCTTTGTGTCGACGGGGGCTCTTTGAGTAGTAGCGGGCACATCTCCATGTCCCGTTGGGATTCCCCGTACACCAGGAACAACTCCGGGCCTTGGAACAGGCGTCCTCGATGAATTGCTCGTTAACGTTACAGTTTTTCGCTTGAACGACATTTTGGCTCGGGCTCTGATGGTGGTTGGGAAGATCGAGAACAAATTTTTCTGTTGACACCTTGAAATCTCGTTACATTTCACATCGGCCCTGGGAGACACACCACACGACTGAAGCGTGCAGAATGGATATGAAGATTCCTGGTGGGCACCCTGGAAGGGCTTTGAAATTTGACCTGATTGCTAAGTGTTCACGGTCTAAGGCAAGAGCTGCCAATATGATTTTGCCTCATGGCATGGTATGTGCCCCAACTTTTCCCTTTTGAATCAAGACTAACGAAACAGGTGGAAACACCAATGTTCATGCCTGTGGCCACTCAGGCCTCACTAAAAGGATTGACTCCAGAGCAGCTTGAGAAGCTGGACTGCAAGATCTGCCTGAACAACACTTATCATCTGGGTCTCAAGCCTGGCCAAGAAGCACTTGACTCGATCGGCGGCGCCCACAAGTTTCAGTCTTGGAACCGGAACATCTTGACTGACAGTGGTGGATTCCAGATGGTATCTTTACTTAAACTGGCAACTATTACTGAGGAAGGTGTCAACTTTCTAAGTCCACATGATGGGTCTCCTATGCTGTTGACGCCCGAGCACTCTATTTCACTGCAAAACAGTATAGGCTCAGATATTATCATGCAGCTAGACGATGTTGTTTCTACTCTCACAACCGGACCTCGTGTTGAAGAGGCCATGCACAGAAGTGTTAGATGGCTGGATCGCTGTATCGCTGCACACAAGCACCCCGACAGACAAAACGTTTTTGCCATTATTCAAGGCGGCCTCGATCCCGCTCTGCGCAAAAAGTGCTGTGAGGAAATGGTGAAAAGAGACACTCCTGGTATTGCCATTGGGGGATTATCGGGAGGCGAAGACAAAGAGTCTTACTGTGAAGTGTAGGTGAACTGAAAACCCCAAGTACCCTTGCTAACTCATTTAGCGTTGATCTGTGCACGGATATTCTTCCAGCCAACAAGCCCCGATACTGTATGGGAGTTGTAAGTTCATCACAGCTTGAGACGTTTATGCTTCTAATGTGAAATAGGGATATGCTGAGGACTTGATTGTATCTGTCGCTTTGGGCGCTGACTTGTTTGACTGCGTTTATCCTACTCGTACAGCCGTATGTATACGTACTCAGGTTAATTCTTTTGGCCTCGCTAACCTCAGCCATAGAGATTTGGAAACGCCATCACCAAGCACGGCGTATTGAATCTCCGTCAAAAGCTGTATGCTTCGGACTTTGGTCCAGTTGAAGATGGCTGCACATGCCCAATCTGTTTGCCAAAGTCAAAGGGCGGTATGGGCGTCTCTAAAGCTTTCGTATACCATCTTGCGTCCAAAGAAACTGTCGGAGCACACTTACTAACGCTGCACAATGTTCATTATCAGCTAGAGCTCATGAGACAAGCCCGCAAAGCTATCATCAGGGACGAGTACCCGGAATATGTTGCCCAATTTTTCTCTGATTTATACAATGGCGATACAACCAAGTACCCGTCTTGGGCTGTGCAAGCGCTGCGAAAAGTTAATATCGAACTACTACAATAGATGGAACAGATAGAATAGATTTACGTTTGCTGAGAAATTTGAGTATATTGCTACAATAAAGGGGAGAAATGAAAAAAAAATAAAAATCCATGAATTCATAAAGGTAAAACAAGTATCCTGAAAACAGCCTAGTCAACGGCGAGGGATGTATCCAGATCACACTTATTGACTAATGAGTGCTGGTCAATCACATCTTTGTGAAGACGCTTAAAGTATTTACAACTGGCGCTGACTTCTTTGGCAGTTTTGGTGTAGTCTTCCTTCTTTCTAGCCTGATCCTCCAGTTTAGTTTGGAATCCGGCACGAACATCCTGAGCAGGATAGCGAAGAACTTTGCGAGACTCTTTAGAGATTCGAAGAGCGTTTTGATTGATATAGTCAATCTCTTCAATTTCTTGGTTGAGCTTCTTGGAAATATTTCGCGGTATAGCATTCGGAATGTCATTAATGACAAACGCGATTCCAAATAAGCCAGCAGCAACTAAAAGAGGAACTGCAAGCTTCTTGGCAACGTTGACATCAAAAAACTGGGAAAAGGTAAAAACATTTCTCAGCATATCTGTGCTGCGGATCAATTGGCCAGTGGTGACAACAGAGGCAACGGTAAGTGCATTGGTGACGGTTGAAGAGTCTTCTTTGCCAGACGAGATGAAAGGAATTGACGGAAAAGAAATGTCAAAAAAGTCACCCAGGGTTAATTCAGCATAAATGCTTCGCGTAAGCGTATCGCGGCGACGGGAAAACATGGCATCGTCATTAAAAACTTTGTTGAAAGCAGTCTGATTGCCAAGATGTAAAATGCCCAGAGACTTCAGAGTATTAACGCCGCGAGAGGTCTCTTTGCGAGCATGCGACTCACAAGTGACTACTTCAGCCAACACATTGTCTATCATGGTTTCACGAGTGTTAATGGCATAATCAAAAGCACTGAATACAGAAGAGTATGGAACAATAGGCGAATCGCCAATTTCAGCGACAAAAGAAGAAAGGTGCTCGCGGGTGAAATCGTAGACCTTCTGAGCAACTTCCTCCACAATCTGGTCCGTTTCTTCGCCTACCTTGACACTTGCTTTCACACTTTTCTCAAACTCTGGCGTGAGTTCGTTGAGATCTTTGAGAATCTTGTCTTTCTCTGTCTCAGTAACTTTAATATTGACATCAGAAAGCATTTCTAGATCCTTCAAAATGTTTTTGAGATAAGTCTTAGCCGGTGCAAGCTTTGACAAAGATCGCTTTTCCAGCACAAAGTTTCGTAGAGAAGACTCGAGGCGGTCAAAGTCTGGATGAGGTACATCATCGTTATTCCCGTCAGGGCCGTCTCCATCAGGATCTTCATCAGGAAGACCTTTTAAAATTTCGTTCGAGCTGACAAAGTGGACGAAGTCACCAGCATCTTTATGGGTTTCGGGAGAGAGATCCGCAACTTGATCCAGAATTACTCGCTTACAGCGATTTTTGTCTTTGATGTTGTCGAATCGGTTGACAACAATGAATACAAGAGATTTCTCATGAGCAGCATTACAGATAAACTCCTTAGCGGAAAGAGTAAAGTGGTTCTCGGCACTAACAACAAACACCACGAGATCAATTTCTTCTTGGCGAGAAAAAACCTGCGTAGTCTGATAAGAGTCCAAATTCAGTCCAGGCGCATCGATAAGTGAAATGTCAACAACTCCGTTTCGCAGTAAGCTTTGATCGACAGGCCTGCCATCGCTTACATATACCTTTAATATGGAGTAGAGATCTGATGCAGAAACCAATTCCTCCAAGTCTTTTAGAGCAAAAACATTATAGGTGGATTCATCGGAGCGGTCATACGTAGCGTCAATGCCAACAGCGTGAACCTCCTCAACCCCGTGATTCTCTCTGCAATCAATGACTTCACAGAAAACACTGGTACAAGGCTGTTGGTCCTCTGGGAGCAATTTTCTACGCAGTAGCGCGTTACAAAACGTGGACTTTCCAGCATTCAAATCACCAGTAATGAGAACTTTAGAAGATGTGTCGTCAATGCGGTCACGTAGTGATAGCAGATGTCGCATGGTTTGTATAATTTTGTCGTCCAGAAGCGAAGCCACAGAAGATTTCGCGAGTGTATGTACGAGCTCTTCAGAAGAAAGAGAGCCCACTTTTAAATCCAGTTTGAACACGTTGAAATTCTCAGCGATTTCAGCGATCTGGGCCGAAGCTAATCTGGGTTCCAAAGGAGCATCAGGTTGGGGGCCTCTTTCTTCGTTTGGGCGCAAACCAATGTCGCTTACGGCATGCTTTATCTGTTTAGCAGGGTCAGTTAGTTCGGGCTTGGGGAGTTCCACAATGGACTGTCTCTTTTTCTTTCGGTCGTCCTTATTACTCTGAGCTGGATAATATACAGGCCAGTTTCGATTTACAGCTTGTAATTCCTTGAGCATTGACAGAACAGCAGAAATTGATCTTCCCAAGGCTACTCTGTTGTCATTGTACTGAAGGTGGTTCACCTGAGAAAGAACATGACGACGGGTGGTAGTCGAGGGAGACCGGCGATGCTTGCCTTTGTCAGAATCGGTTCGAACCAAGTCACCTTCACAGTAGGTTGCTCGTGCCGAAGTTAAATCAACGGAACTCTCCTTAAATCCGTTGTCACTTCCTGAAAAAACCGAGCCTCCGTAACCAGAGTCGGTTTCAGCATTAGGTCTTTTTTTGCTATTTGCATGACTTTTCGAAGTTCCGGGGACACTGTCAGTCCCGTCTAAGTCATAGTAAGGGCTCATGAGGTTGACTTGAAGACTGTTTCAGGTGATATTTTTTGCCACAACCCTGGTGCGGTTCGCACGTTATAAGAGTGGTGTAAGAAGAAATGAGGCGAGCTACAGACGGTCGAAAGGTCTTGCCTGTAACAAGAAGACGAAAAGGATAAAGTGGTTAGACGTGATGTCGACGAGGTGAATTCGTTTCTTTGCGATTGAAACTTGAAGAAGAGGGCAGACGCAAAACCAGGTTGTCGGTGCTATTAATTATAAAACAAAAAATAACATACCGGTAAATGAAATGAAATCGATGATTAATAAAGTAAAAACGTGACATAAATATATCAGCACTAAGTAGTTTTCAGTCTGGCTGAAAAATGTTCAAAATTAATTAAAAAACCCGCCAACCACCAACCTCCAAATCTATCGTGATCACCCGAGTCAGCAGCTGCAGTTAACGTTCCAGCAAGGCCTTCTTGAATTGAACTCAGAGAGATCCTCTAGAGACCCACGTCATGTCCTTTGCCAACTCTTTACGGCCGCTAATGGCCTCTTCAGCGAGATCTCTAGGCACTTTGACCTCTCGAACTCTTCCTCGCCAGCAGCCTGCTCTGTCCCTTATTCGATCCTTTGGATTCACAAAATCCCAGAGCAATACGCCGTCGAAACCTCAGGTTACTCTGCCTGATTTCCTTCCTAGGGCTAAAAACACTTTCACCGTTGCTCAGGTCTCGCCTGCTGACCTGGAGCCATTAAAGTTTGGACACGCTTTATATGCCACCGTGCACATTCACGACAGAAAGTTTCTAGTCACCGAGGGTGACGAGATTCTACTTCCAGTTCGCCTAAGAGACGCCGAAGTTGGAGATGAACTCAACTTTGACAAGATTTCAACAATAGGTTCGCGCGACCACACTCTGACAGGCGGCCCTCTCATTGATCCCGTTCACTTCAAAATTAAGGGAGTTGTAACCGAAAAGACCAGAGAAAAGAGACGTATCAATGAACGAACTCAGCGACGAGTCCGACATGTCCGACACGTTGTCGTCAAGAACTGCATTACAGTTATCCGGATAAGCGAGATCTCTCTGCAATAACTGTAAAACCCTGTATAAATCTGTATATAAAACATCGTCCATGCCTATACCTCGTACAATCTTGAGCTTAGACGCTGGCTATAAATTTTAAAAATGGGTGATTTAAATTTATTAATTTAATGCACACACCCAGACTCGTCTCTTTTGGATTTCTCTGATATCTCTGCCACCACCACTCACACGCACCCGACCTGCACTCCTTTGATATCCATTCTCCAAGCATACATTTACGTCTCATTTGCTCCTATTGTAATACCACTAATATCCATGGCTTAGTACTATGAATTACTGTGGCTGTTAGGTTCCAAATCATATATGATACCATCTCGTTCCCAACCTTTAAAGCTTTAAGTGATTCAAAGTCGGCGCTTTAAATTCTACACTGCACAATGGGCAGCAATCGACGAAAGGTCTCAAAGGACAAGACAGGAGAGGAGCTTCCAAGCTTTATGCTGGACGCGGTGCCTGTATTAAGCGGCCCTAACAACACTGTCATCTCAAATCTTGGTTCCAAAGGCGTCTCTTCAAACCCATATCCCTCCATGGCCAGACCTCGCAAAAGCTTCTCTAGTTTGTATTCTCAATCCGACCGCGACCTAGATTACGAACGAGAGCGAGAAACGCGCTCCGTGTCATCTCACCTTCCTGCCCCGGCTCCTTTATTTCAGTCTAGTAGTAACGCATCGCTTAATTCTGCTAACGTTGGATCGGGCCGCTCAACCCCATCGTCTATCCGTAGACTAGACCCTTCAGCCAGTCCCATAAGCAACGACGGAAGCTCTCACCATACGCAACCATCGATATGTTCTATCCCAGGCAGCATAAAAATGACGATGGATCCATCTTCTTCGCCAGGTGGTGCTTCAAGCATAGATTCGGGACAGTGGAGGTCTGGCAGATACAACGGAGCTACTTCCTCTCGCAATGCACAAAAAATGACAGAAAAGCCACTACCAAGTGAGCCTAAACCTGCGCTCACTGACTCAAGAAAAATCCCACCATCTGATAATGTTCCAAAGAAGTCTACTCCAAACCTAAAATCGACTGGCTTTTCACATCAAGACCTTCAAGTGTCGACTCAAATGTCAGCTCAAACGCCATCCACTCCGCAACTCTCTCATCCCCCTATGAACTCAGCACTATCTCCGTCCTCACATGTGGCTCCTCGCAGTCGAAATGCATCTGGACAGCATGTTGTGTATCCCAATCCCATGCTTTCAGTGTTTTGGAAAGCGAGTGATCCTGCAGAATGGACTATGGACAGAGTAGTATACTGGCTGGAGTACAACAAGTTTGGCCCAGACTGGATTGACACATTTCGCACTCGAAATTTACATGGTGGAGAGTTTCTTTCTCTGGTAAGTTATCAAAAGCTGAAAAGTCTAGGGCCTCTATCTACAATAAACGATATTTACGACACCCGTCCCTCTCGTTTCATTCATATCCTCCGAAAAGTTCTCGATAAGTCAAGCTCTAGTACATCTAATAACGCTCTTGGGGGTGAACAAACCGATGACCTATTTAATGACGATCTTACCAATACGAGCTCAACTAATATCCTACGCCCCATGAGGTCAGAGTACACTCTTGAATACTCAAATGATGCGTTTACCCGCACCGCTGTGAATACTCCTGTGCAACTTCCTGTACGAAATAAGTCACTGGAAGATTTGCAAGAACTGGATCCTGTTCGGGTGAAGTTTCGCAACTACAAAAATCCCATCGATAGTCTCCGTCCCATTTCGACTTATGGCATTTCTGGAAAATCCCAGGTATGTAAATCCCACTAATATTGTGTAGCGATCTAATCTGTTTAGGTCTCCCCATCTTCTCCCTCATCATCATCTCGATTCTTTTCAAGACGCCACACAAAGTCGAGCTCTTCCGAATCGTCTGTCACAGGTGCAATGTCCACTGTGACTCTGCAAAAGACTATCTCTCACGTTGAAGAAAAGCCAATAAAATATGAGGAGTCGAAGAAATCTGGAGGGTTCCTAGGAAAGCTTCGACGTAAAGATAAAGATAGAAGCAATAGCAAAGATCGGTTGTACCCTTCCAAAAGTACTTCCAATCTTTTGGTGAGTTCTATGAGAACCAATCAGTTTCAAACTAACCTTGAAAAGGAATCTCCGGTATCCCCAGTCACTGCATTTCTTCAAGATCAAAATCTCTCAGTTACAAATGCTATTACTCCGCAGTTTCATGGAATTGATCCGAAATTTAGGCCCATTAAACCTTCCGAAGCGCAAAAGTTTGTGGTTGTAACAGCAAACAATGAGACTTTCACCGTTGTAAACATTAACGAAGCTAGTAGTGTGGAGGAAGCAAAAATCATGATTGGAAATGGACTCAATATTCAAGATTGGGCACTATGTTCTTTCCATCTTACAGACTTTGGATGTAAGGAAGGACATGCTTTGGATGATTCAACATTCTATCAGTTAATATTCAATCCTCAAAAGTTTGGCACCATGAATGAGTTGCTGAAGCTTTATGTTTCTTATATTCCGGATTATGACCCTTCAACCTCACCTGGAAGTTTATCGTTGGAGTACGTCTTTGCTACAAATACTAGGCAGTATCCTTCTACTCCAGCTTATATGATCAACCAAGAATCCACCATAGGTCCGAAGGGGCAGCCTCCTCTTCCACCCCCGAAGCACAGTGACTATTTCTCACCTAAGCCTCCGTATGAAGAGTCAATGCTACTCACAGTACCACAGCAACATCAGCAATCTCTTCCGCAGTCTCATTCCCATCAAAATCATCCTCAATGGCAACATTTCAAACTCCCTACTCGTCAAGCCAGTAGTAAAACAAAACGCAAGGAGTCCTCGACTTTGAACCGAGAGCAAAGTAAGGGAAGCTTTACAGATGAATACAAGGATAACAACAATCTTGCAGTGTACAATAAGTCTAGTCTGGGTAGTCTGTTTGAGAATCATTCCAGAAAATCCTCAGAAGACTCTTTCAAAGTTATCAGGCCTGAACGCAGAGAAATTAATTTTGACGACAGACGCGCTTCACCCTATGACCGTAGACCTTCATTTGATCCCAGAAGACCATCAATTCCCATCCAGACGGGAAACCTTACTCCAAATGCGGCTGCTTCCATTAAGCAACGACCGCTTCATCAAGTTAGCCAGCCAAATATGTCTGTTCAGCCTGTTCAGCCTGTTCAGTCTGTTAAGTCTAGTCAGTCTGCTCAGCATATTCGACCTGTTAATTCTGCTCGGCAAAACACTCCACCCGGCTCTAGTACTAGCCCTTCAATTCAGACTAATCACAGTCACAATCAAAGCGCCTCTGTCAACGTTCCAAATCAGCCCAATAATAATCGCAAACCTTCTGTCAAGTTGGACCGCAATTCATCGCAGACTTCTCGCAATGGAGCTAAACTAGAAAGAACGAACTCTCAACTGGTTGCCATGCGGTCTGCACCTCCGCCGCCGCCTAGCACCGGATCTGGCTTGCAGAGAGTGGGAAGCAAGATAGGGCGTGGGTATGGCGCATCATCAGCTTTCAACTCCGGGCGTCATTTTGCAAATGAAAGTAGTGCACGCAATATGGCCAGGCAGCTAACTACTGAAGCTTTAGTATCTGGTAGTTCGATTGCTGTGATTGATAGTTCAGCCAAAATTGCAAGACAGGCTTCAGTACGAGGCAGTAAGGAAGTCAAGCGTATTCCTTCTGGCCCTCCAAGAATTGATCTTGGAGATTTCCATTCTATGGGTTTCGGCGCGGACCTTGGACTTGGCATTGATGATTATCAAAACGGGACCTCATTTTTTAGTACGGCCCCACCGGCTACTTCGTCACCTGCTATTGCACCAAATTCAGATAGCACTCGAGACGAAAAGTTCCTTGAGAATGAGATCTCGTTTGCAAATGCCCCTGAACTTGAAGAGTCTGATGACGACAGTTCTTCTAGCGATGAAGGCCTCTGGGCTAAGAAACCTCCTGTTCCTGAAACTTCTGATCCACCTCTTGCTTCTGAATCTTCCAGAAAACAGAAACCCCAGTTACACGTTCGGGTGGCTTCAAATGTGGAAAGCGGTGAACAGCCGGGTCGAGGACCCGCCTCACCACTTCCGAGCAAATCAGGACATTATTTCCACGATGTCAAACTAGGTGGATGGGCAGTTCGACCTCCTGCTGAGGTTGTTTATGAAAACCTTGAAAGGTTTTTCCCTGATGCAGATCTTGATGGACCCATCATTATTGACACTCATGGCACGTCTCCTCCTGCATCCCCTAGTAACGATCCTGTGGTAGGACGTTTAGCTTATCACCCACCTCTTTCTCCAGTGAACGAGCCTCCTAAGGATATGTCCAAATATCACAAGACTTCATCTGAATCTCTAGGGCCTTCATATACCCCTCAGTTTCAGCACACGAAAACCCTATCGGTTCCGCCATCGCCTGTATCTGCCGTGTCTCCGCTTCCAGGTAGGCTTCCACAGTCTGATAACATTAAGCCTGGCACTTCAGTAGCTGCCAGCAGTGGTGCAATCCCAGTAAATGATTTGAAAGCAAAATCACCTGGCTCATCATACGGAGGGGTCAGTGACTCCACTGGTGGTGCCACGAATCACCAAGTTCCAGTTGTAGAACCAAAAACTGGACTAACAATGAGAACAAAATCCCTGAGAATTGTTGTGCAGGAAGCTTCTGCACGGAGACAACGATTCCAATCTCTTGCCAGTGCCAATAATAAAAGTGGTGCTCTTCTGCGTAGAAAGAGTACCAAAATGTGGGGTCAAAAGGTTGTGGAAGTCAAACCCAGTGAAATGAAGCGTGGCCAATTTAGTCGCCTGCGCGATAACAAAGGCGATGTGAAGCAGTTTGCTTGGGTGAAGGGTGAACTCATCGGCAAAGGCAGTTTTGGAAAAGTTTACCTTGCTCTCAATGCCACCGCTGGAGAAATGATTGCGGTCAAGCAGGTTGAAGTACCTCAGACCGTGAGCGATAAGTCTAGCGCGAAGCAGAGAGAAATAATTGACACTCTTCATTCGGAGGTAGAAACAATGAAGGACTTGGACCATTTCAACATTGTCCAATACTTAGGCTTTGAGGCTTTACCAGACTTCTACAACCTTTTTTTGGAATATGTTCCAGGTGGCTCAGTCGGAAGTGCATTGAGAAAGCATGGCCGATTTGAAGAAATGGTAATAAAATCTCTTACTCGACAAGTGTTAGACGCACTATCTTACTTGCATTCATGTGGAATCTTGCACCGAGATCTTAAGTCTGACAACCTACTAATTGATCTTGACGGTGTCTGTAAGATTTCAGATTTCGGTATCTCTAAAAAGAGCCGAAACATTTACACTAATGATGCAGAAATGTCAATGCAAGGAACCATTTTCTGGATGGCGCCAGAAGTTATTCACAACGTGGTGCATAATGAAAAGCAGGGCTATAGCGCAAAAATTGACATTTGGTCTCTGGGTTGTGTGGTTTTGGAGATGTTTGCCGGACGCCGGCCTTGGTCGAATGATGAAGCCATTGGAGCCATGTACAAGTTAGGAAACGCGAGATTGGCACCTCCCATTCCCGAAGATACCATTCCGTTTGTATCTGAAGATGGTATAGATATCATTGACAAATGTTTTTCAATCGACCCAGAGCAGCGACCAACAGCCGCTCAGCTATTACTTCACCCATTCTGCGTTATTCCCAGGAATTTTAGATTCCAAGATACCCAACTCGCTCAAATGATTCGTGTTAACGATAAGCGAGTGGGAAAATAAAAAAACTGAATTTGCTTAAGATTCAGATTTATTTCCCTCTCTCTCTCTCTCTCCTTACCGTTAGACGTTCACAATTATTATTATTTTTTTTTCTTTTCTGTTTCCTCTTTTGTTTTTCTCATGTTTTTTCTGTTTTTCACGTTCTTTTTTACTGTTTAAACTGTGTATTATTACTTTAAGTCAAGACTTCAATTTTCAATGATTAATAGCAGACTCCGCATGGACTTAGGATATCCGTTTACTAGTCTAACAGCCTAGAATACAGTATTACACTTGGCGAAATGTTTTTTTTAGACCTTAAGAACCAACGTAAAGTTCAAAAGCGGGACTGAATTCTGTATAATTCTGAAATAGGAGAGTTACAAACGAGGCATATGGCGAGATTTGAAATTTTGGCAAAGACGCTTCGATGTCTTACGGAGTACATTTCTAAAGTTAAATACAAAATTACTAAAGATAGCTCTAGTACTGTTATCATTAAAATAAAGCTCACAGCAGGAGGGCGATTTCTTCACAGGTGGCTTTAGAGCATTCTTCGTCCGCTTCAACCTACTTCTCGCTCTCCTTCTTGAGAGATTGAATCTGATCATAAAGTTCAGTAAAAGATTGCTCAATTGTAATTAACTTGAAGTTAAGCAGCTTCATGGTAGCAGAGTTATCGTACTCAAAGTGCTCATCAAAGTTGAATGAACCAGGAGTGCCCTTGGTAGTTTGAGCCATTTCTTTAGGGCGAGATGCGTGCATGATATCCAGCATCTTTTAGTTATCTGCCAAACCAGAAAGAGGGAAAAGTCACTTGCCGTCAGCACTGGAGTGGGTCATGGCAAAGATATGAATGCGTGCGAGATCACGAACATCAACCTGCCCAATAAACAGAGATGGCGGAACCTCTGCACCAACGGAAATAGACATGAGGTTCTTAAAGTTGCCACAGGTACCTCCCAGGGTCTCATAAGTTACGTCATGCACAAAATGTCCCATAATCATATGGACGAGGATGCTAGTAGTTTCAAACAAAGGTTTCTCAGTCTTTAGAAATTTCCATAGGACTTTTACAGTCAGTCTTGGATGCGCAGTAACCATTAGTACAATGAGCATTGGCATCCTCAACAGTAATGTTGTTCTAGGTACTCTCAGTAAGCAAGATATCAGGACGCTTTAAACCCAATTTAGTAGGATAGGAGGTAACAATTGACGTGGTATAGACAATCTTTTTCATGCTCTTGGCATGCTTTTGGGCAGACTTGAGAGCGGAGAAAACACCAGTAATAGCAGGCCTGACGAGAGATTCGACAAAGTTGGGTCCCTACCTAGACAGATGAGAAGCTACAAGAAGAGCATACTTGAGGTCGGTATGCTTCTTGAAAACGGCATCGAAGGAGTCTTTAGCGCCCATGTCTTGAACAATCTCATATTCAAAGCCGGGAAACTTCTCGGCAAGATATTAACCCCTCGATTCAGATCGGACAGTTTCAATAACGTGAAAGCCGTCTTTAGAGAGCTGATTAACGATTTGAGCAGCAATGAAGCAAGAGGCTCCAGTGACGAGGACTTTATCAGAAGGCATTGATGAACTAAATGAATAGGTTTTGGTAAAGAAGATACGAGAGATGAGTTAAGAAAACGGAGAAAATATGTATTTGAAAGTGAGGAAGGAGAAGTTGATATCTTCACTCATCAAATATAAACACACTACACTGAAAGTGCTAAAAATTCATAAATTCAAGACAAATAATAATACAAGGAATAATTTGTAACCAAGAAATAATATAAGTCCAAAGGACAAAGTGACATAATAAGTTCTATAAATTTAATAATAAAAGGATTTAGTTTTATTTGTAGTGATAGGTGATCGAGTCAACAAAGAACGATCTTAAGAAGAAACATAATCTAGAAGGAATTTATATTAAATTTTGATTTAGAAGAGTTCATTATGAGAAAGGAATTAAGCGTTCATTATGAGAAAAGAATCAAAATGGATATATATTTTCAATGGCAATGACATGCGTGGGACAGCATTCAATTGATGTTCATGGCCTGAGATGAATTAAAAGGAAGAAAGAGATCGGTGCAAAAGAAGGTGTTAATGGAATTAAGCTGTGAACATGGATTGTAAAATTCCAAAAACGGATTTTCCAAAAACGGATTTTACCAGCGCTCGCCGCTCTCCCACTGGGCCTACAGTAAATACAAAAGGAAGTAGTATATTGTACTCAGTCACCCATGAGCAGGGTAGACTACTGTTCTGTGAGTTTTACCAAAAGAGATAAGCCGCGCTTAGAAGGATTTAGCAGATGAGAGAAATTGATGGGACTAACGCAACTTACAGTATGAGCTTTCCCCAAATTTTCATCTCTTAATTAGTGATTTTCTTTGCATTGTTTTTTATCTTGAATTATGAATTTTTAGCACTTTCAGTGTAGTGTGTTATATTTAATGAGGGAAGATGTCGACTTCTCCTTCCTCACTTAGTGATACGGAAGAGTCTGTGTGGAGTCTGTGGACTGTTTGGTATGACTTGTCAATTTAATCAACATAACTTTTAATATCATTAAACATTTAAACACAACTTTCTATAAATTTTCAAACACGTCTTTCTAACTCATTCAAGAATATCTGGTAACAGGATCAATTCCACTGGCAATATTGCACTGGTGCATCAACCTCTGCTGACCTTCACTGAACTGTCCAGTGACACTGTGCCACACTCCCTGGTTGAAAAATAATGCCAAATCACCGCTCTTCCAGTTGTGCACATACAAGTGCTCAGGACTAATGTTGGGTCTCATTAATCGGTGAACTTCTTTTCTGGCAGCTTCAAGTTCCATGACAGTACCATCCGCACGATGAAGCTTGTAAACACAGCTACCATGGATTTGCAAATGATGTTTTCCAGTAATGGGGTTGGTCCAAACCATGGGTAATTTCTTGACCCTGCTCTCTTCCCATTCTGGGAGCTCGTCTAGAAAAGGTTCTTTGCCTTCGCTCACCATAGTGAGACCGTCCGAAGTTGCTCTTGCAGGTGAAATGAAAATATAAGGATGAGGAGCATACTCGACAATGGTTCCTAGGGCCATCTCTTTATCTTCATCTGAAAGCAAGTCAAATGCATTTGATCCGGATGCAAAAGCAGTTGCTGCCTGCGAAATTTCAATTTCTTGGTTGGTGTCTTCATACTTGATCTTCTGGGTCTCGCCGTTGTCGGGGACATGGATGCCAAGGAGGGTCGTGCAAACTGGAGGAGACAGACCGTACAGGGCGGAATCAATGTGCCATCTGTAAAAGCGAGTATATCCTGCGTCTTGGGCCTTTTGACTGAGAATGTTGCGGTGAAAGTCATGATGAGTAGGATGTCTCAAGTCAACTTCCTCCAGACCGCAATGGTCCTTGAAAGTGCCCTGCCCAAGGATTTGTACTTGGGGCTGAGAGGGGACAGATTTTCCGTCTCTGCGGAGAACACTCTTAGAGTGTCTGAATTCTTTGGAATGGCCATAAGCACCCTCACAGGTGGGGTCCATTCTTTGGGTGATCTGGTACTGAGAGCTGGGAAGAAGGTCAGCTTGGTCAGGAATGACAATTACCAAGTGAGTGAGAAGGGCATCCTTGAGCTTGGCGAAGTCAATATCATTGAGCATGGCTGGATCAGTAATGCCATCAGGCAAAGTTATTTTGGCGCCAAAAGGTGCGCTAGCCAAAGGTGTAACTTGAAGAGAACTAATTTGATGAGGCATTGAGAGAAATGAAAAGCGTTTACTGTTTGATGATGAATAGAATAAGAAAACGAGACTTCTTGGAATGGCTAAAGACTTGTATTTATAACTTTTCGGTTCCTCGATGTCTTGTTCCTCGAGGTCTCGATTTTTTCACCTGTTCCTAGGGAAATAGGTTATTCCCGCGGCAATTCCGATATATGTTGGATATGCCGCGACTAGAGTACAACTGCCGCGGAATAGGGTCAGCTGAACAATAAGCTTCGAACGGATATATAGTACTACTACTATATACTATATGCCAGTAAATCAGGATAGTCCGCGGGTTAGGCTTTCTAGTTAAAGTTCTTCGGGTCGTGTTTCTAAATTTTTATTGGTGTCCGTAGAGTTCCTCAGCTTGTAAAGTTAACATGATCCAGATGATCAAGACTTAGGGGTTGTTGACGAAATTGCTGCTAATATCGCAGTACTTCAATGTGAAAACAATACTTCATTATGTACAAAGCGCTATATACAGCCATTACTTCTTCTCATAGGGAAGAGACCGAGGAGGTCGGTAAATGTATTCCTTCTTTCTCAGCTCCTCCTCTTCCTCTCTAATGTACTTTCCAGGGTAGATGACTCTCTCATCCTCCTTAGAGATCTCTTCGACAGCCTGTGTTTCCTTGCCAGCGTTTGCGGCCTCAATAGAAGCACGCTCTCTTTCCTTGAACACCTGTTTAATTTCAGACACGCAATTCATGCACAAGGCGTGCAGTCTCTTGACATGACCACAAGATGGGCATCGCGTCAAACTTCTTACTTCCTTGAGTTGTTTGTCCCCAGCAAGTTGACGCTGACGCTTTTTCTGATGCGAAACCTTCTTCTTGGGCACAGCCAAAACAAGCCCATTGTTGTCGGTGAAAAATGATGGGGGAGGCATTAAAGAGATTCCCGCACGCGAGGGAACACCATGCTCAGATGGCGTGGCATTACTGCGTTCTCCGTGTTCGCCCACTGTCGATACATCTTCCTTGCGTGGTTGTTCAAGCAGACCAAAGGGTAGTCGGACTTTGATGGGAGGGATGTTCTGTAGGGCGTCCGCAAGACGTGGAAATAGACCTGGCAGAGCTGCAGCAGGGCTGAAGGATGATATCCGAAATGTGCTTTGACGGGCTAGGAGATTTAATGAAGCCATGATGGTTGAATCTGAAGGGTCAGAGAGGTTTCGAATCTGACTGAAGAGAATGAAAAAAAAAAAAAAGTTTGAACCAATGAAAGAAAAATATCAAAAATCAAATTAGTCATGTGTTTGAAATACTTAATCAGCGTAATTACTAGCGCTGATACATGATTACCTATACAAGCCCCACATACATTTAAGGGGCAGTAGCATTGGCCACGCACTTAAAACTCTGCGTTTTAATGCTCCTTCCTCCTCCTTCTCCTTCCTCTGTATAGACCTAATAGCAATGGCATCAATTGTTCAACCAGCTGGTCATGTCGGCTTCGACTCCATTACTCACCAAATTGAGCGTCGTCTTTTGAGACGTGGGTTTCAGTTCAATCTCATGGTTGTTGGCCAGTCTGGTCTAGGCAAGACGACCCTTGTCAACACATTATTTGCATCCCATCTTGTCAACACCAGTGGCCGCAAGGATCCCTTGGCAGAGTTTGCAAGGACTCCTGAAATCAAAGTCGTTTCCCATGTTATTGAAGAGAACGGTGTGCGTCTGAAAATGAATATTATCGACACTCCTGGTTACGGTGACCAGGTCAACAACGAAAAGTGCTGGGACCCTATTGTCAAGTACATCAAGGACCAGCACTCACAATACTTGCGCAAGGAGCTCACTGCCCAGCGAGACAGGTATCTTTCCGACACTCGTGTGCACTGTGTTTTGTTTTTCATCCAGCCTACCGGTCACGGCCTTAAGCCTATCGACATTGTTGTGCTGAAGAAACTGACGGAAACTGCAAACGTGGTTCCTGTTATTGCTAAATCAGACTCCATGACTCTGGCTGAGCGTGAGGCTTTTAAGAAGACCCTGCAAGAGGAGTTTGCCTATCACAACCTCCGACTCTACCCTAACGAGTCATACGAGGACTATGATGAGGATGACAAGCGAGTGAATGAGCAGATCAGACAAATCATCCCGTTTGCAGTTGTGGGATCTGAGCAGACTGTTTTGGTCAATGGCAAGGAAGTCCGTGGCCGCAAGAGCCGATGGGGCATCATTAACGTGGAGGACGAGACGCACTGCGAGTTCTCTCACCTGAGGAACTTTTTGATCTCTACTCGTCTGCAGGACCTGATTGAGACAACGTCCCATGTTCACTACGAGTCGTTCCGATCCAAGCAGCTTCTTGCGTTGAAGGAGACCTCTAGCGGGTCGCAGGCTGCCAAAGACGCTTCAAGAGCGGCACCTCAGCCTTTTGGCGGTGCTTTCAAGAACTAATTAATTAAAAAAGCTAAAAAAAAGTACGTTAATCAGTTGAATGATATTTTTAATTGGGCATAGTACCAAGTTTTATGAGAATTTAATGGCGTTGAATGGGCCCTGTTGATTGAATGCCTAATTAAGAAGTGGTTTCTGAAATTCTGGGACGCAGGTGATGGACAACGACGGCTGCTTCACAATCTTGCGCAAAATCAGCAAATTTAAGCCATTGGAATCAGCCCTTTTCAAGGCATCCGCAATCTGCCCTGTAGAGCCCACAATACACACCTCAGAACCCACCACAAGCCTCTGAAGGCCCTCGTCTTTGCAGATATATATCTCCCCGTAGTCATTTGAAGTAGAAAACTGCAGTGCAGCTTACAGCTAGCGCGGCCCACATTGGGTTTTTCTATTCCAAAAAAAATTCAAAAAAAAAAAAATTCAATAAAAACAAGACCATTACTCCTCTTTTGTTGCCTCATTCTTTTCTTTGACATTTCCTGTGCAATTGCGTTAGAAGCAACCTCTTTTTCCTTCAGAATGCCTCACGATCAAGCTTATTGCACTCTTTTGTATAACGATGCCTACCTGCCAGGCGCCCTGGTGCTTGCACAGGCTCTGCGTGGATATGCCACTTCGCGTGAGCTTGTTGTGCTCGTCGGCAGCCAGGTAAGCGAGTTTGCTATTCAACGTTTGCAGCAAGTCTTTGACCAGGTCATACCAACAGGCACAATCACAAATAGTGAAGCAGATGCTCCGCAGTTTAAGCTGCTTAATCGTCCAGAGCTACAGCATACCTACACCAAGATAAATGTATGGCGTCAGTCTCAATTCAAACGCATTGTGTTTTTAGACGCTGATACTCTTCCTCTTCGGAATCTGGACTACCTATTTTCCCTTACAGACTCTTTAGACGGCAGCACTCCCATTGCTGCATGCCCTGATATCGGATGGCCCGATATTTTTAATTCTGGAGTGTTTGTTACAGTGCCCAACAATGAAACGTACAATACCTTGGTTGGCCGTGCGCGCGCCGGCTTATCCTTTGACGGTGGTGATCAAGGCCTTTTGAATCAATTCTTTGAGAATCGTTGGCTGCGTCTCCCTTTTACCTATAATGTTACTCCCTCGACATCCTACCAGTACATCCCCGCATACCAGCACTTTAAAGATCAGGTCAATGTTGTGCACTTTATTGGCTCGCAAAAGCCTTGGAGTAACTCGTTTACAGGCCCTTCGCATAACTCTTCTGAATTGGAGGCCAAATGGTGGGATGTGTTCAACCGTCACTATGACAACAGTCTCAACCCCAAATCTGGACAACAGCCTGAGGAATCTGAACAACGGTTTGCGCAACAGCCCACACAACAGTACTCTGGACAACAGTCTCAGAATGAACACACCGTTCAATCCCAGTACAATGAACAGACGTCAGCCTCTAACCAGGACGACCTTGTTACTTTGGTTCATTTGCAAGTGGAGGAGCCTGTACTTCCAGCTCCTGTAACACTCGAGGCAGATATCAATAGATGGGATGCCACACGATATCAGCCTCCCCTTGATTCCAAGCCCGAAGCCGAGAATTTGGTCATTGAACATTTTCACAATGTTTGGGACAAACCCCACTCTAATCAGCAACAGTCCGTAAATACCTCACAGCCGCACCACTCTCCTCAAACGGAACAACCAAAGGTGTCTTATGCACCTATCGCTTCTAAAACCCCAATTAAGCCGATTTTCCCGTGGGAATTTACAGTTTCTCCAGTTGAACCTGAGCGCGTGTTTCCTGAAGAGTCTGAATATGAGGATGACGAGCAAGAGAGTGAAGTGGAGGAGGAGCAAGTTTCGAAAGATACTTCCACCAAAAATCTACCTAAACAATCAGTCAAGCAGGAAATCGCGAAGGAACCACCTATTGGAGCTGGCATTCCTAGCGCAGAAGACTTTTCTAGGACGCAACAGGCCCTCAAAGATCTCAGCTTGGCTGAAGATCAGGGGGGATCTGGAGCTACAGCTACGAGAGAGTTTAAAGATTACTCTGTTGGTCCCAGCACGGGCGATGGTCCCCGATCTTTCAATGCATGGGATAGCGATCCCAACATCCAGCAGTACGTCAATCGCAGCATTAAGATGTATGGATTCAGATCGCACGGTCCTCGTGATGGTGCAGAAGAGTCAGAAGAGTCGGAAGGGTCGGAAGGGTCGGATCAGGCGGATGAAGGAAGTGCCGAAGAAGATGTAGAAGAAGGCATTGAAGAGGCGGAGAAGGAAGTGGCAGCCAATGTTATTGTCCACAAGAAAATAAAGGCTGAGAACGATCAGGGTATCATTATGAAAAGGCAGTACACACAGGCCCGTCAGACAGCAAGCAAAAGCAAGGGTAAGACGACGAGTGCTAGGGCTTTCCCCGTAACACCTAATCCGGTCAAACTTCGTGCCCAGGGCCGTGGAGGTGGTGTCTCAGATGCTTCAGATGTAGGCGAGGACGATGATTATGTATCACAGGATGCAGAAGAAGCTGAAACCCAGGCATGGGATCCACATGCTAAACTAGCAGAGTTGGCTCAACTTTCAGCTCTTATTGTTTCAAAACAATTGGAATTTGAACAAAAGTATCAAGAAAAGTTTGGCAAGCCCTCGGCATTTGGCAAACCCTCGGCATTTGGCGGGGAAGCTGCTAGTGGACGGAACCAAAAGAAAACGACATGAAGGGCTTTATGTTTACTAATAATTGCTCCCTATACTTGAGCTTCTACGTCCTTTGCTTAATTTTATAATTGTAGATTCACTAATGCTTATTATTTTCTTGTATGTTTCATAAATTCGAGATAAATAACAGTTTTTCTTTGTATTCGTACCGGTAGTGCTTGATCTTGTCTTCCTCTTTGATCACGAAGTCTGTCTGTCTACAGTCGTCTGGCTTGCCTCTCGTGTCTGGCCCATACGTTGCGCCCTCCACATCACTCACTGCTGGCTCCATACTAACTTGAAATAAGGGTCCTCCATATGTGATCTATAACTATTTCAAATCTGAGCTGCTAAAAAGATATATATAGCAGTCTAGAAAGTAAACAGAACTATCTAGCACAGTATTAAACAAACGAAGCCATCATTTGATTATCAATTATAAGTTGAGACTTAGCAGTTCTTGTAATATGAGATGTAAGTCGAGTGATACTGAGAGTTCACAATACATCTATAAAACGTAGCGATATAAGCTTAGAGTAAAACGGATAACTATAGCTCGAGATATCTATAGCTCGAGATATCTATCCGATGAATATACAGTATATATATATGTACAGTACCAATCAACTGGAAGAGAATATTGATAGCTTCAAAGCCAATCTAAAAACAAATACCGGGGGGGAGGCAACTTATGGCTGTTTGAACTACTGTACATATGTCACTAATTATGTACAGTCCAGGAGGACTGATTGCCCATTCTGAAAAGATGATATAGATACAGGTATGATATGTTTGCTAATAAAGGAGCTACATGCTTTGGCAGGAGCTCGTGGAGTGCGGAACAATACAGTAAGTTAAATGACATTGAGTTATCATGAAATATAGTACATGTAGTACATACAGTACCAGTATGGCATACGGTAGTGTACAAGTTCGGATCCATATCTTGTAACAAGTATATAAGGGAAATAGCTGGCCTATTTAATATAAACCTGCCGAATCAAACATCTACGATAGTTGATCTCTTCTTTCGTGTGTCTCCTCCTTTTTTTTTTTTTTTTTTGTTTAGACTGGCCATTCATTTCTCATGGGTCCAATTCATTATATACCATATTTCACGGAAAAAAAAAAAAAGAAAGAAAAAAAAAAAAGATTTCATGAAAAATTCCTCATGAGTCGTGCCAAAGTGCTAGCCGGATCCAAAGTTGGCATTTGATTTTGCTGTTGTTGTTGTTGTTGTTGTTGAGCCTGCTGACCCTCTAACCGATCCTGGTCACTTACATCATGGCCCTCTTCCTCAGCAGCAATAGTGGCCCCATAAGTCGTCGCTGAGGCCGATCCGGTAGTTCCAGGTCGCCCTGTTGTCGCTGAATCGTTTGGACTAATATCGGTGCCACTGCTGCGATTGATGGTAGTCACCTGGGTCGATGCTGCAGTGCCTGGAGCTAGCAAATGCGAACTCCATGCCAGTTTCAAGGTCCCAAAAATATCAATGTCAGCCACAACTAGTTGGCCAGAATATGACATGTAGAGAGCTTCCTCGACGGAAGATAATGGGGGAGCGTCATCATCTGTGTCTGAATGTTGGCTGTTACTATTACTGATGGTATTGTTGCCGTCGTTGTTGTTAATATTTAATGCATGGTAGCCTGAAGTTTCGTGGCCGCTAGAATTTAGCCTGGGCGACAGAGTAGCCGACAACGGTGACGTTCTGGACCCAGAGGCAGATGTCGATGCAGATGGAGATGAAGATAATGAGGTGGATCGTGACATCGCACGAGCTGACGGAGATCCAGGGAGAGGGGGACTTGCATGGGTAGACGACACAGTAGACGATGAAGATGGTGATAATTGCGGGGGCGGAGGTGAGATATTCGAAAAGTTTAAACAAAACAGAGCGAGTTGGATAAGCAGGATTGATAAATCAAGAATCAAGAACGGAAAACAACTGGCGAATGGTAGTTCCCCAACAAACTCGATTGTGAGTCCACCATGGAGGGACGGGTGTTGCTGGCGCAGAAGATCCGAGTTGGCTGGTGATGATGAATAATATGATGATGACGATGATAAATCGGCTATCGGAGCCATAATTGGAGCCATAATCTCAGAACCAACAATACCAGTGCTCATAGGACTAATATAAAGCGCATGACACAACATACAGTACAAGTTGGGGGCCATAATTAAAAATATTATGGGCCGCTTGTTGAATACCGGAGGCAATGAAATACCAAAAATTCGAGGCGAAAGAAAGACCGCATGAATGAGACCTCTCAAAAGTAGCCGAAACGTCGATACACTAAATCCATTCGAAGCGAGCTAGTTAGCCAAACGTATTCCGAGCATTTTCTGCTCTCGCAAAACAGAACATGACAAACTTACTCATGGAGATATACAATTACAAGATGACAGCACGCCACCAGATCCAAACATTTCAGCAAATGCTTCACAAACTGCGTCTTACGCACATCAGTCAGACTTAGTTGAGGTGGCGAGGAGCTACGAGTCGTCGTTTCTGTTGTTGTTGTTGTCGTTGTCGGAGGAGGAGGAGGATGAGGATTATTTGTATTACTATTGTTTGTGGATGTGGTGGTCGTGGGGGTGATGTGCCTAGTACCGGCACCGACACCAGCGCTGGTATCGCTCATTAAACTGTCAAGCAAGTCATTACCACCAGAGTGAGATGGCCCTGCTCTTGACCGGTCTGTCCGTGGTCCTGTCCTTGGGCCTGTCCTTGGGACTGTTCGTGGTCCTGTCCTTGGGCCTGTTCGTGGTGGTGGCATGGACGGCCCTTCATCGCTTGCTGCTGCTGATGGGTTAGTTGACGAATATGGGAATGATGCTGGATTTAATGGAGGAGAAGTATTCGGCAGCGGTGGAATTGAAGGAGACATATTCAATGTATGTGTATGGAGCCTTTAAGAGAAGAGAAGTCTATAACTGCCTTGATGATCTTGATGATCCTGATGCTCTGGTGAATAAAGACTGGCTGCTGTTGTTGTTGTTGTTGTTGTTGTTGTTGCTGCTGTTGCTGCTGCTGGTGATGGGAATATTTCAATACCGGTAGAAATAATTATTTTGATTTTCTCATTTTTTTTCCATGACTTAACTATTGACTAAGCCAGACTTAGATATCACCAGCTCTACCGGCATATATCTTGTCTAGACTATTATAACTTATGTACCGCCGTGCTGCTATTCCTTAGACTCCTTGGACTCTTTGGACTCCTTGGACTCGGGCAGCGTGGACGCCTTGGCCAGGTTCCACTCATCTGCAATATAGTCACCGTCTTGAACACCTCGGTGTGCCAGCATCGACGACTTCGTTAGATACACAAATCCACCCTTCTTGTACGAGATGCCTTGCAACAACTTGCCATCCTCTGCGGATGCGCCGAGGAGCATTGGAGAGACAAATGCCATACGACTTAGAATAGCAGGATGCCATTGCACCAGATGTGTTACAGCAGCTTCAATTGAGCGGCCGGATCCCGCAGCGCGAAATCCTGGATACGTGCGATGCAGGGGGTCTCTGAGGTAATCAAAGAGCATGCGCCCGTACAGCAGATCATTGCGAATCAAGTACGAGCTCATGGACACACCCGCATCGTTCTGGGTGGTGATAAACCGCACCTGATCAGAAGGAACGTGCTTATATGTGTGAATGATGGACTGGGGAGGTATTATAGGAGCATCGCGAATCATTTTCTTCGACAGCGCAGCCTTGTCAAAGACAAGCTCGGCGCCAATATCAAACCTGTGATCCATTATCACAGCGTCCTGTTCCAACCACCAAAGCCAAGAGGCTTTGGAAAATGCAAACATGGCCTCTCGCATCAAGTGGACTCTGGCCCATTCCAAAGGATCTAACTTTGAGTCAGATTCGATCTTTGTTTCATCTTCTGGCTCGAAGTCCTGCAAGTATCGGGCGTAGAGCCCGTAGCCATGCTGCTTTGCGTACATGAGGCGATCTGCCAGAACGTTTCCAAGATAATCTCTTGAATATCTGTCGGCGTCCAGGCCCAGCACCATGACTATTGGAGGGTTTGCGTCTTCTAATTCTGCAGCGGCACCGCCATGCTTGAGGAATTTGCCCAGGAGTTTCTTTGCGCTGAAGGAGGCAGCAGAGGATTTATTTGGCTTGTAGATGATGGAGTTTTTGTTTGCGGCCACTTTGCGGCCGTCTTTGAGGTCGACGGAGCGGAACTTGCGGTACTCTTCCAGCTTTATTAGGTCAGGGAAAATGTATGGCTGTGTGACGACTGTCACAGTATGGGCATCGTTGTAGACACCTCCGTACTTTGTTGCAGGGTAGGATGCAGAAGTGGTGAGTAGATGGACGAAGACAAACAGGAGGGCAACTGCAGCCAGCAACCATTGGACTCTTGAATTGTATAGGATGGCAACTTTTACACGGTTGAAAAAGAGGGCGATGCGGGAGGGCCAGGATCTGTTGCGCTGTGTTGGTGAGTAGTAGCCAGCCTTGTCACCGTGGGTCACAGGCAGGGCTGAATGCATTTTTTTATAAAGATTGATGAGATTAGTTTGATTACGGATGAATCATTCGAGAGAAGATGTAGAGGAGTATGAGTATGGTTGGGCTACAGGTGAGCTATGGGCAATGAGCACAGACTATGAGGACTAGAGGAGGGCCAGAGCAGAAAATATGGAGGTTTCAAGGTATAAAATCAGACGGAGACGAAGAAGAAAGAGATCAAACTGAGGTGAAGGACATCTTTTTCTTCATAAATTAGTTCATTTGAAGAGAAAACGGAATGAAAAATGGAAATGAAAAGTGGAAAATGGGAAATAGAAAATGGGAAATAGAAATAGAAAATAGAAAATGGAAATGAAAACGGATTCAAATTGAGAATTAGAAAATAAAATAAATTCAAATAAATAAAAATGGGAAAATTTTGAAATTTCCAATGAAGACAACACTTCCGTTGTGATGCTCTTACTGACACGTCACTGAATAAAATTTTCATTGAATTCACAACTGAATCAGAGCCTCCAAAGACTTTGAAAAGTCTTCAGTTGGCACTGGCCATGAGCTCCTATAAGACGGTCTTAAACGTATATGGACTATACATGTCCTTCCTGGCATTTTACATAGGGTCGACATCTAATAGACTACCACCATGGCCAGTGGCTACTCACCTTCTTGTCGACCCTTGTTCGATATCAATTCAGATTCTATTGTTGATCTATTGCTCTTATGCACCGTTCTTCAGATTCTTCTCTAGATCTAGGTAATTCCTACAGTAGCCTAGCTATTAGACTACGTATAGACTAGTAAGCTGTAAATGCCGTGAACCACTCATGAATATTCACAACTGAAAAGCTGAAAATGTTAACAATTGGCAGCAGGGCCTCCGAGGCCTCGAGATCTGTTACGGATATCTGCAAATACGCACCACCTGTCTCTGGCGGCGAGAGTCTGGCCTCTCGAGTCTCAGGACCTTATAGGCTAATTCAAATTATGCCTTATGCCACGCGTACTTATGAGTAAGTTATGACGACGGCCCCTATAACATCTGAGACAGATTCCACTTTCAAGGTTATAAGGTTTCTCAACCTGTTTCTCGACCTGTTTCTCAACCTGTTCATATCTTTCGAGATATCTCTTCAAGCTTCTCTTGCACTGTTCGTCTAGACTACCGGTATAAGCGCTAATAGCTACCCAGTATAGTCACTGAGAGTCTGAGACTCTACTCAACTACAGTAAAACTGCCGCTGTTCAAGCAAAGCATGTCAAAGTCTTGACACATTGACACCAGCTGCTGCTGTCGTAAATTTTGAAATTATATTACTTGGATCTAAGAGATCAACACCTCTGCTAAAGCTTGTCTATATATTTCCAGCGCAAGCTCCTAATATTGCTAGTTGCTAGTTGCTAGTTGTTAATTGCTGGTAATGATGTTCACAACACTTTGCACTGAATTCGCTGCATTCACTGCATTCACTGCTTTCTCCCCATCACTCTCGACCTTCTCCTCACTAATATTGTGCGTCGATGTCACCTCTTCAGGCGTCGTTCCCTTCGCCTTCTTTTCTTCTTTTTCTCCTCCTTCGCCAGCAACAGCAACGCTCACTGAACTCTCTGTATCGCCATTTTCAGTAACAACAGCACCACCGCCTAAATCTGTACTGTCCCTATTAAACTTTTCTCCAGACGTCTTGCCGCCGACAGCTATTGCCGTAGGTTCCACTTTTCCTACACCGTTAGGAACACTGGGCGTGTCTTGGACAATAACCAGATCATTCTCATCTTTATTGCCCTTCTTGTCTCCATCGACGTTATCCTTCTCTTTCTTTTCTTCTTCTGCATCGTCGTCGTAATCCATCTCTTCCTCAACCTTGCGCTGAGGAGCTTCAACAACTTTAGACTGAGAAACGTCAACAGCAGGATCAGACTTGTCGGATTCACTAATTACAACATCAGGCTTTTCAGCCATCACAACGCTTGGTATCCGGACATCACTGGGACTTACACCCTCTGCTGTGCTCGGCGGTGTGGTCAAGGATCGTATCGATGGTAATACACTGGCGCTGTTCTCTGCGTCATCCCTAGCAAACCGTTTATAAGAGTCAATTCGTTCCTTGTTCTCCTCCCAGTCGGGCAAACGTTTGATGCCGACGCTACCGGTCGACGACCCATTAGTTGCTCCTTCCGCATCAGGCAGGGGGGTCGTTGGAGCTGGCGCTGCACTGCCTGATCTCACTGGATTTGTAAACTTGGCTAAATCAGAAATCTTTTTAATTGAAGGAGTACCAGGAGCTGAAACAGCTACACCGGTATGTGCATCAGACCGCTCAGGGAGAGAGGGCGAATTCGACCCATCACTTGGGTTCAAAACTGAAGCCATTGATGTTTTAGAGTGTATTGAATCTCTGCGTGGTTCGTCAAGTTTGGGTGTAAACGTAGTTAAACCTACCGTATTTGGCAGTCTACCAGGCACACCAGACCCATCTGGAGCCAATTGACCATGCATCGGACTTACTTGAGGAAAAGCTGATATTGATGGGAGATGTGATGACT
Source organism: Geotrichum restrictum (assembly GCA_030563985.1). NCBI lineage: Eukaryota > Fungi > Ascomycota > Dipodascomycetes > Dipodascales > Dipodascaceae > Geotrichum > Geotrichum restrictum. The sequence goes on along the minus strand of JAJMKT010000048.1, from coordinate 23,957 downwards.
GCAGTTGGGAGTGTCCAGACTGAGGCCCAGGTTGGATTGGATTCATCAATAACTGGGGTAGAGAAGGCATCCCGTTAATGGGAGGCGTGACATTAGGACCCAAAGGAGCCATATGGTGAAGTCCGTCGTTGAAGCGGGAATGAAGCATACTGCTCGAAGGCGGTAGTTGCCCAGGGTGCTGCATGGGAGAGAGCTGATGAGCATGTTGGGCCTGAGCTTGTGCCTGTTGCTGAGCCTGCTGTTGGGCCTGAGCATGAGCCTGTGCTTGCTGCTGTGCCTGTTGCTGAGCTTGCTGTTGGGCTTGTTGCTGAGCTTGCTGTTGTGCCTGCTGCTGTGCTTGTTGCTGTGCTTGTTGTTGTGCCTGTTGTTGTGCCTGTTGTTGTGCCTGTTGTTGTGCCTGTTGCTGTGCCTGTTGCTGTGCCTGCTGTTGTGCTTGTAGCTGAGCTTGCTGCTGAGCTTCCGCTTGAGCCTGAGCTTGTGCTTGAGCTTGTGCTTCTGCTTGCTGTTGTGCCTGTTGCTGAGCCAATGCCTGCGCCTGTGCCTGTGCCTGCTGCTGTTGGGCTTGTTGCTGTTGGGCTTGCGCCTGTTGTTGAGCGTGCACCTGCTGTTGAGCCTGCTGTTGAGCCTGCTGTTGAGCTTGCTGTTGAGCTTGCTGTTGAGCCTGCTGTTGGGCCTGATGCTGGGCTTGCTGCTGAGCATGGGCCTGATGCTGAGCCTGTTGCTGGGCCTGTTGTTGAGCTTGCTGCTGGGCCTGGTGCTGGGCTTGTTGTTGAGCCTGCGCCTGGTGCTGAGCGTGAGCCTGTTGCTGAGCCTGTTGCTGAGCGTGAGCTTGTTGCTGGGCTTGTTGTTGAGCCTGATGCTGAGCTTGCGCTTGAGCTTGAGCAAGGTGCTGAGCTTGAGCTTGTGCCTGAGCTTGTGCGTGTGCATGGGCTTGCGCCTGGGCTTGCGCCTGGGCTTGCGCCTGGGCTTGTACTTCGGCCTGTTGCTGAGCTTGCTGCTGGGCTAGGGCTTGCGCCTGAGCCTGCTGCTGGGCCTGAGCCTGCTGCTGGACTTGTTGCTGGGCCTGGGCCTGAATATGAGCTTGCTGTAGGGCCTGCTGTTGAGCCTGAGCTTGTGCTTGAGCTTGTGCTTCTGCTTGCTGTTGAGCCTGCTGTTGCGCCTGCTGTTGAGCTTGCTGTTGAGCTTGCTGCTGAGCATGAGCTTGCTGTTGTGCCTGCTGTTGAGCTTGCTGTTGAGCTTGCTGTTGGGCTTGCTGTTGGGCTTGAGCTTGGTGACGAGCATTTTCTGCCCGCTGAGCTTCGTCTTTGGCTAAAGATTCGGCACGAGCGCGAGCTTCATTTTCTCCTGACAAAATACCTCGGGATTGTTGCAGCAAAGCTTCTGCACCATGCGCATGGGCTTGATCTTCTTCTTTATGGCGCGGGTCAATATCACCAAGTCTTCCTTGAGGGTTCAGACCAGGATGTTGTAAGGGTTGCATTGTCATGGGCTGGTGTTGCTGAGGATTGAGCTGCTGAGAAGCATGCTGGTTCGCCTGAGGCTGCTCCCAAATAGCATGAGGAGGTCCTTGCAGTTGTTGGTATGTCATGGGACTGACATCTTGTGGGCGAGGGGGAGGGCCCCCATTTTGCGAAGTGCGCAACTGTTCTAGCCTAGCAATAATATGGGGATTCTGGGGATCCAACTCAGCTGCACGCTGATAAGCATCAAGAGCATCGTTGACTTGATTGTTGCAAGACTCGTAAAGAGTTCCCAAATCGTACCAGACCTCGGAAATAAGAGGATTGAGTCGAATAGCTCTAAAGTATGCATCCAACGCATCTCGGTATTGGTTAATTTGGTAATACAATACTCCAATGGAGCACCAAAACGTAGGATTGTGCCCGTCGCGATACACGGCTTGTTGGTAAGCTTCGTAGGCCTTGTTGTATTTTTTTTGAGCCATGTAGCACCTTCCAAGCAAGTACCAAGACTGAGCATCATTGCCATCGGATTCAAGTGATTTGGTAAGGTAGTCAATAGCAATGTCTTGATCAGAAAAGGTAGAATTGGGCTGATGGTATAGCCATCCAAGTTGCTGCAAAACTTTCGAATGTGTTGGATTTTGCATCAAGACACGTTCGTACGCGTCTTTGGCTTCTTGGTACTGTTTCTGTTGTTCATGAACGTGTCCGATCTGGAACCAGATATCAGTTTCAGTAAGAGGAATGGGCGGATTCTGGAGAATGTAGCGAAAGCAGTCCAGCGAGAGCTGGTATTTTAGTTGCTGTTTGTATATGATTCCAAGGCGGAAGTAAATTTCGTTGGCCTTTTCAAAATGCGGGTCCATTTCCATGACCTGTGTAAATGCCTCCTCAGCATATTCCAATGAGTCGGATCTCTCGTATAGAATGCCAATGCCGTACCAGAGCTTGGGGTCTTTTGGATCTGGGAGGTGTATTAATGCCTCCTGATAAGCAGAGTAGGCCTTTTGGAGCTCATCCATCATTAGATAGCAGTGTCCTTACAAGTTAGCATATTGGTAAAATGGGTAAGGGAAAAGGTGGTCTTACCTAAAGAACCCCAAGTTTCTCCAGAGTGTTGATTTAGTGAGAGAATGCTCTGATAGTAATCGACAGCTTTGGCGAAAAGTTCGCGCCCTCGATACAAATTGGCTATGGCTTTGAGAGCTGGCACAGAGTAGGGACTGTGGCGAAGAGACGCGTCATATGCAACGACAGCGCGATCAAATTCGCCCATCATTTCGGCAAGCTTACCCACAGCTAGCCAGCTTTCCGCATTTTCAGACTGCAATTTTTGAAAGGCAGTTCCTTCCTGGGATTGAGGAGGTTGGGATTCAGGTTGCTGTATCGGCTGGGAAGGTTGTTGTGACTGCGGAGGGGGCTGAGACTGCTCAGAAAGCTGGGGGAGCTGAGGAAGTTGGGGAATTTGATGTTGTTGAGATTGCTGAGGTTGCTGAGATTGCTGAGGCTGTTGCTGCTGTTGCTGTTGCTGTTGCAGTTGCAGGGAGTTGGGAGACTGATGAGGGGCAGAACCATTCGTTAGGGTCTGCAGAGACTGTAGAGCCTGCTGAGGGGGGCCTTGTACTGCTCCAGGATTGAGGGAGTGCGGCGGTATGGGGGATTGAACTAGTTGGCCGTTGGGATGTTGAACCATTCCAGGTCTAGGCAGTCCAGCGTGGACAGCTGGTGGCTGTGAAGCCATTAGTAGAGGGGGGTCAGGATACAAGAGGAATTAAAGAAATAGGACCAAAGGTCTACTTGTAAGACTAGAACGTAAGCTCACGGCGTGTCCAGATACTCTGTAAATTAAATATCGTGAATGGCAGCGGACAAATTCAGGTGCAACTGGTGAAATATTTCAAAATTTTTTGGGGCCGCGACGAAAATAAGAAACTTTTCAAAGACACCAAAAACTTGCGAACAAAACCAAAAAAAACAAAAAAAACAAAAAAGAAATGGAGAAAGAACCTGTATGAGACCCAAACGAAGCAGAAATAGCAGGTGGGATCGTGAAGCCCAAAGTCCAGTAGTGCGATAGTCCAAGGGAGTCTAAAATCGCGATGGGCGAAGATGTGTTGAGAGAGAGAGGGAGAGGATGGTGGTGGTAGTGGAGAGTTTTTTTTTATGTTTTATTTTTTTGTGTTTTTATTTTTTTGTGTTTTTATTTTTTTGTGTTTTTATTTTTTGCATTTTTTGTTTTTTTTTATTTTTTTTTTATTTTTGCGCTGGAAGAATATTTCAAAAAAGAAAAAGAAGGAGCACCACAATCGTTTTGTGATGATGGCTTCCTTCTCAAAAAACAGCGAATTTGGTTGGTTCAAGTAGCATCACAAGAAGCTTGAAACGATATGGTCGCCTACCCTGCTAAAATTATTTACGATTAGCGTTACATGGTTTAAGTGACACTTTACGTACACTACTTTATAGTGGTTAGCAGTAACTTAACACTATAACTAGCGTACTTTAGCGGTACTGTACTAACAGAGGTACGTTCTGTACGTACTACTACGTACTACTACGTACTGTACAGTGTACACCACAGCTGTACTTACAGTACTGTACGACGTGTACGTACTAGTTGTACAGTAATTTGATTACGGTACGATATGTCCATAAATGGTTAGTCTAGCCAACTACCTCAGTCCACCAATTGGAGCTTAGATTAAGTAAAAGCTTATATACAGGCCTAAGTTCCGCCTAACCCAATAGGTGCGGCGCTATTTCGTGGAGCCACTCGACTTGAATAGGGCTGACCATTCGAGCATAAGCCTTGGTTGTGTAGACAAACTCCATGTACATGATGGCCTCTAGTCGTTGACCAAAAAGCATGGAGCTTGGGTGAATCGATAGCAACTGTCCGTTTAATATGCTTCGGTACCTTCGGTCGGGCAAACCGAGTGCCGAGTTACCGACGTAACCGTGGAGAAAGCACTTAATTAATGCTTTAATGTCAAACTGTCCTGATGTGTTAGAGTTCAAATCGTCCTCTTCTTCTTCGTCTTCTTCGTCTTCTTCATCCTCGTCATCGCTACCGTTGTTCTTGGAAGACTTGGCCCGTCTATTTTTTCTTTTGATTTTTTCTCCAAATATCGTCTTCATATAGTTCTTGACCTGGTTTCGAACCAGAACAACGTTCTTCATCGCCTTGTAGCTAACGCAGACCTCTTTGCACCATGCCCTTTTGTCTCCCAGGTCCTTGATTTCACAGTACATGTTGTACATCTCCTTGAGCATGACCAGATCTCCCCATTCCATTCCGCCCCCAAAGAGTCGTCGGCGCCGATCGTTGACTTCATCACGTATCTCAGGATGTGGATTGATCAACAAGTCTTCCACGGATATACAAGCGACTACATCAATCACCGAACTCAACAGCTTGCTTCCGCCAATCTCTTGAGCGCTTAGTAGAACCGCTGCCAGTTGGGGAGAAACGGGAAGGAGTGCCATTTGGCTTCCTAATGGGGTTATTTTCCCCTGGTCGTCCAAGGCGTTCAGGCCATACAGCTTCAGTAATGCAGCTGAAATGGCCTTTTTACCAGGCGATTCAACCCAATCAAATCCCAAAACATCATCGACACCTGCACGCTTGAGCATTAAAACAGCACTTGCAATATCACAGCGTACGATTTCGGCTTCAGTTTGTTTTGGTAGATCCGTCAGATAAGTGTCCTCGGTAAAAAGTCTAAAGCATTTTCCTGGCGATTCCCTACCAGCACGACCCATACGCTGGCTAGCTGCGGCCTGTGAAATTGCCGTCGTTAGCAAAGTGTCCATACCAAGGTCAGGCTTCCACACTCGAATTTTTCGTAGTCCACTATCTACAACGTAGCGCACACCAGGCACGGTAAGAGATGTTTCGGCAATATTTGTAGCACAAATGATTTTCCGGCGGTTTTTTCCGACAGGCTCAAATGCCTTTTGCTGAGCTGAGCTCGCTAAAGATGCATATAACGGCATGGCAATAAGCAGCGGGGCTTCTTTGGGTAAATCGCCGCTTATATCATTTAGTCGCTGCACAACCTTGTCAATTTCGTCTTGACCAGGTAAAAATGCCAGGATATCTCCAGTGGGTTCTGTGTGGTTAACTTGACATATCGTTTGTACCATTCCATCAACAATATCATCCACGGGTTGGTCAAGATAATACCTCTGAACAGGGTACATTTTTCCCTCCACAAAAAGGATATCAGCGTTGTCAAAGAATTTACTGAAGCGTTCGGCATCTAATGTAGCAGACATGACAATGAGCCTAAGCTTATTATCAGTAGCGTTGCGACGCTTCATGACACTTTTTAATAGACCCATGAGTAAATCTGTAAGCAAAGTCCGCTCATGAGCCTCATCTAGAATAATTGTGCTGTAACTTTTCATGTCAGGCTCGCCCATGAGTTCTCGCAGCAACATACCATCGGTAAGATATTTAATGTGAGTAAACCTCGGATGACTGGCGTTTTGGAATCGTACTGAATATCCCACTTTTTGGCCTAGAACTTCACCCATTTCTTCACTGACACGAGTAGCCAAGTTAATCGCAGCCACTCGTCTTGGTTGCGTAATTGCAATTCTTTGGGGCGATTCCTTGTCCGCAGCTGCGTAAATCAGTTGCGGCAGTTGGGTAGACTTTCCACTACCCGTTTCTCCAAGTAGAACCGTCACATCGTTAGCCATGATTCGCTCGAGAACTTCTTTACCCGCCTGATACATGGGCAATGTAGTTCGCACCTGGTGCAGCTTTTTCTTGAGCTCTTGGCGTGCACTGAGCGAGGTATGTTTCTTGTGCGACACACTCCGTCGAGCCACAGCAGATTCATCATTGTCGCTTTCTGCAATTTCGTTTTCATCCTCGGAGTCTACAAATTTCACGTTTCCACCGTCCGTTCGAATATTTTTGGCCTTTTTTGATTTCTTCTCTTCGCGACGAGCAGGTTTTAAAGGCTCAGGCACGGGGTCGTTACTCTGTTGCACTAGATCAGCCGCCAGAGGAATGTCTTTTAATTCGCCTTGCTCCTCTTCTTCGTGTCGAACGCGATGGTGCCCATTAGACTCTTGATTCAACTTTGATTTTTTTCGTTCTTCAAGATCCGCAGCACGCTTTTCGCGCTTTCTTGATTTTGCAGAGGAAGGAGCCAGGACAGGCTGTTGAGTAGCCAAGACTGTCTCACCGTCGTCGTCAAAGCGCTTATGAACTTTTGGCGGCATTGTATGTTGATCTAAACAGTTTGTTCCCTTGGATAAAAGTTGTGAATGTGAAGTTAAATTTTCATTAAAAATTCTTTTTTCCGTTTCTCCCAATCGCAGGTTGCAGTTTCGAACCCTGGCTACTGCAACAATTTTAGCATTTTGTAGTAATCTGCAGATTCTGCCGTATAGTTTAATTAGGCCTGCACCTAAATATTCATCGCCTGTCACGACCCATGTAAGGCACTCTCTTCGTCCCCAACCCTCAGGACCATCAGGACCAGATCTTTTCCTCTTCAGCTCTACGCTACTTATGCTAGCTATCTACGCTACTTAAGCTACTTGACCAAGTATTACAACTGATCTGCCTGCAGTTCTACGACGACCCTACGCTACTGGAAACGTTAACGCTCTTTACGCTCTTCACCTCTCGCAAGTGGGTTCTGTTCAAACACTAATTTGCGTATTCTTCTTCCTGTTCTTCCTGCTCTTCCTATTCTTCTTATTCTCCTACTTCGATACTCCCTTCTGTTTCGCCAGCACTGCCGTTTCATCGAAAGCACGTCCCCCACATCTTGCCCTTTCACCCTCCGATTATCGCTTCTTGTCTTTTTTGTTTTTGTTAAGGTCTGACTATATTTTTCACCACATAACCGATCCCCGCAGAACTTCATTCCACGCGACCCCTTTGCCCTTTCCTTCTCAACATGGGCTTCAGATTAAAGCCTGCCACCGCTCTCAGTGCCATTTTGCTTGTAGCATTTGCTCTGGAGCTGCTTGCTGTCCTCTCGGTCCCTGTCACTAGGTCCATCACTCTTTGCACGTACCAGAATATTCAATTTGGCGTCTTTGGATACTGCGACCAGTCAACGGATACGTGCTCTAGCATCGGTATTGGCTATGGAGACGTGACCTCTGTTGAAGGCTTCTCGCTGCCTTCAAACGCACGACATACGCTGGCAAATCTCCTTATTGTTCATGTCGTCGCTGCTGGCCTGACTTTCATTTTGCTTATCCTCACGCTGATTGCCCATTGCCACGCGGCTGCACACTCGTCTCGATACCTGTTATTTATTTTGATTCTTTCGTTGCCGTGCTTCATGGTCTCGCTGCTAGCCTTCCTTGTCGATATTCTTCTATTCGTCCCCCATCTCGACTGGGGTGGCTGGATTGTGCTGCCTGCCACTGTTCTCATAGTTCTGTTCGGCGTTTTGCTCTGCATAATGCGCCGTACCATGTCATCCCGTAAAGCCATGAAGCGGCATATCAACGACAGTTCAGAACTCCAAAACCTCAACAACTTCAGCTCGTCGGCTTTCATGCCTGACGGAGGTATGGTCTACGGTGGCGAAAATGTACACAAGATCCCTAATACTGAATTCACCGAACTCAACTACAACACTACCATTAATAGCCGTGGAACTGCTTCAAACCACGACGACAACGTTCCTTTAAACGGTGCTCAAAACAGCACATTTAACAACACTAACTCTGGTGAATTTCAACACCCCTTCTATCCAGCCAGCACTGATTTCAATCAGTTTAATAACATACGCAATCAAACTCCATCTCCCTCCAATGAATATAGAACCCCCGGCTACGAGGATTACAATGAAAATACTGGTTCTGCGTGGAACGGGGCTCCTCAAGCACCAGAATATCCTAACTATTCTGGCCCTGGAAACGTGCCGACCGCGTCTTCTGCTGTCGCAGCTGCAGCAGCCACTGCTGGAACAGTGGGAGGAACAACTGTTGCAGTATCTCAGGGGCCTGGCCGTCGAGCACAGGCTCACCAATCCGTAACTGACAGTATAATACCTGCAGGCACATATGGGTCTGAGTATGATGATGGCGCTAGCGTCAATCTCGATACTTATCGGCAATTTAACGGAAACGTGGTTCCAGTTCCAAGAATCCAGAATCCCGCGGCTATAGGTCAGTCTCGATCATATAGCACTCAGATTGAGGGAAATGCTCAGTCTGCATGGGATCTCAATAGTCAACCTCAGCAGTGGTCTAGCCCACGACAAAGAAACGTTGTAGCCCCGCAAACGGCGCAACAAGGGTTTACCTTTGATAGCAATTCCACACTACCTACCACTTATGAGACTGCAGGGGAGTCGTCGGCCAACAATATACAATATGGAGGAGGTGCTGAAAATCAAACCCAATTATATGCTCCGCCTAGGTCTGCGCGGAGAAACCAGCCATCTGCACCCCAACTTGATCAGAATTTCGATCAGTATGCTCGACAGCCACCCTCGGGTAGGTACCAACAATCCCCCGCACATACGCCAGAACCCTTAAATCTTCAAAACATACCTAATCAAAACCAATATCAGCGGCAAGTTTCCGTTCCTTCAGACCAATATCAACCAGTGCAAGGGTTAAGATCGACTCCGCCAGTTACGATCCCCCAAAACCATACGGACCTTCGCCAGATGTACGTTGACGAAGGTGAAGACCAATTCCATGCCCCACCTGACTTAGACACTTCTCATCTTCAAATCGTAAAACCAAAAATAAGCGGTAATTTCGATGTCCCTTCGTCACCAGCGATTTCAGATTCATCGCATTTCACCAGTATTAGCCAACGACCCATCAACCCTAAATACTTTCAGCAGCCTGCTAGTTCCCAAAAGGCGGCGTCTGATCGCACGGACTTTGTTCTAGCGTCTAACCCAGACTTTCAACTGCCTGATTCAATGGGCAGTGCTAGTAAACGTGGTGGTGCAAAGCCTCTGGTAATGGCGGCGGTTGATCCGCCAGCTGGACCCAGAGCTCGACCAGGAAAAAGCAACCTTCAAACGTCTTCAACGTTGGAGAGCATCAGAGGAGATAGTAAGGAGGGTCCATATGGAATCTCTAGAGGAATCTAAGACTTGCTTTGTGAATTATTTGTATGATATTTGTATGTTTTATTTGTATGTGATTGTTTTGTATAATTTATGATTGTTTGTAGATAGGTTTCAGCTGTCAAGAGATTGTGGATCACGAAAACAATTTACAATCCTGAATTTCATGGGTTAGGGTAGTATTCCGTATTTACACCTTCGTGGCTTTTCTCTTGAAGTTGAACCATACACACACCGCACAAACACACGCACGAACGCCTTTGCTTTCTCTTCAGCTTTTCTATAGACGTTGAAGCCGTTTTTATTCCTTCTTGTCCTAGCGTGAACAAATTAATTCAGTCATGTTTAGAGACCGCACTAACTTGTATATTTCGTTTCGTCAATCGTACGCTCATCATCCGCAGTATGTATCAACGAGTGGAATAGGCGGCGGCGGCGACTCTGCATTCAGTGATGTCGGCGGTGGCCGAAAGGGTGGGTTTATACCAGAAGAACAACAGGGCCTCATTAGTGCAGGAGGAGACGACGATAACGCGGGAGACTTCAATACTATGGCAATTGAAATGGATGTGTTGCCTCCCGCGTGGATTGACATTTCGGACGAGGTGGATGAGCTGCTAGAACAAATCGAGGGCAAGATCGGGCAATTGGCCGGGTTGCACCGAAAGAACGCGCTGCCTGGATTCGATGACCGAACACACGAGGAGGAACAAATTGAGCGGTTAACGTATGAGATCACGACGGACTTGCACAAGTGCCAAAGCTTAATCAAACGGTTCGAAACGTTGGCCAGCCGAGAAAGCAACACCAATTCGGAAATCAAAATGAGCAGCAATATGAAGGTGTCAATGGCAACTAAAGTTCAAGGGACATCGACCAAGTTTAGAAAAATGCAGAGCAACTACCTCCGATCACTGCGAAACGAAGCTTTTGCAGGAAGCAGTAATAATAATAATGATAGTAATAATAACGGATCAACTCAAACGGATTTCCTCCTACTAGACGATATCAACAACAACAGCAACTCGACAATGGACGCAGATATAGATGCCTCATTCTCAACCAATACCCTCGAACAACAGCAACACACCCAAATTCACGCGTCGTCGCAGGAAGATGAACACATGCTTCTACAGCGCGAACGCGAAATTACAAAAATCGCACAGGGCATTCTGGAACTCAGCGACATTTTTAAAGATCTGCAAACAATGATTATTGACCAAGGCACGCTGCTCGACCGCATTGATTATAATATCGAGACAATGCATACCAATGTCAAGCAAGCCGACAAGGAACTGATCCAAGCTACCCATTACCAAAAAAAGACGCAAAAATGTAAAATTATTCTGTTGCTGTCGTTGCTGGTGTTGGGCCTTTTCATTATTTTACTGGTTAAACCGAAACATCACAATTCAACTCCTCCTCCACCGCCACCACCAATTGTACAAACTACTACCTCCACGGCCGCTACTGCTGCTGCTACCTCCATCCCTACAAATATCATCACCACCAAGAACCCTTCATACTATTAATCTTTAAAAAAAAAACCAAAAATTAATAATGCTAATGATGTTTAATGACCATGTGCACTGAACAGTATTTATTTTTGGGATTGTGCCATTTTGTTTATTTTTCATGTAATTTCCACTGTAATAATGATCATAATAATAATAAGTCTATGAGAGAGTGCGTGAGTGTGGTTTGTGTGTGTGTGTGTGTATGAGATAGAGAGATAGAAAAGGGGGAGTGGAATCTATAACAGAGAGAAGATAATAGAAAGAAAAAAAAAAGAAAAAGCGGGTTCATTAGAGTCTAGGAGTATTTTCCAAACAGGTTCTCAACATGACTCGTTGCCAACTGAATATCTTGACCATTGCGGACTTGAATAATCAAATCTGACAAAATACGGCCCAGGACCAAGTGCGAGGCAGATGCATCTTGATCCTCAGCAGCTAGTTCACTCTTCACTTGAGAAATGAGCGAATTACTGGCTGTATTGATAAGTTCGGGAAACTGGTTGCTGTTAGGTGAAAGTTCGCCATATAGCAAAACAATATCTGCATTAGACCAGTTGGGGGCTTGAGTGTTGTGGAGAAACCATTTCGAAACAATGTTCAGTGTAGGAGCAAGTGGCAGCAACTCATGGTTGAACACCTTAGTGAGCACATTGAGGGCATATCTATGTTTGATTGCGCTTACATTCGAAGCCTCCAGAAGAGCCTCGATGATTTCGCACCCATGATGAGTCGAGTCCGCAGTCTTGAAAGCAGCAAGTAGAGACAAGATGACATCCTGGAAGCCCGAATTGTCAAACACGCTATTGTCAGATGTGCTAGTCATCAAAGGGGCCAGCTTTTGCCATTCGTGAATGATCAAATCAGAACGCTGACATCTTCCAAGAGCGGACAAATATTGAGAGTACTCTTTTGTGTCCTTCAAAGAGTCGAGCTGGCTTCTAAGATGGAATAGAATAGATTCATCGCGAGCAGCATCAATGATGACAGCATCATTGACAATCCAAGGAGAAAAAGAGTTTGCCTTCTCCTGTGCGACAGCCCCTTTCGAAATTGGGAAGGCGTCAAACACCTTAGAGAGAACACTATTTGGCAAAGGTGCAGCAGGACTGTTTGCGTTGTCGCCTTGAGTCAAGTGCAACCTAAGAGCGAGTGCTTGATGCATGCCACTAGTGTTACCAAGGCGAGCAGAAAGTACCAGACATTGCTCTAAAGCCTCGCTGGTGACACCCGCTGAAGAAGAATTGAATCGATTCAACAGTCCAAACATGTGAGACATGGCGACAGTATGTGTGCCAGCACGCTTAGAAGTGTAATTGACAAAAGCGACTGCGTTGGTCTCCGCCGGATCAATAGAAGTAATTGTATGCATATGGCATCGCACTGCAGCCTTGAGGATTTGGGGCTGGCAGACAGAAAGAATTCTATCACTGTGACGAGAACCCTCTACCACCTCCAGAATTCCGTAAAACTCATCGGGATCAACCACAAAGTCTAGCAGAAAGTTGGTGATTGCTGGCGTAACGTTCTCAGAAATGAAAAATGGCTGGTAAAGATATAAATCAGCCTTGAGGGAAGCATTGAACTCCTTAAGATAGCAAGAGGAGACTTCCCACTTAGCATGACTATATCTGCTCAAAGATTGCACAAACATATCAATTGTATCTTCAGTGAATGATTGACCAGATTCCGTGTATTTGTTAATGATGGTCGCGGCCCGCGCATAAGTTCCGGACTGAGAAACTAGACGAAGAAATAAATCTTTAAGCGAGTCGGTTTCCTTATTTGAGCTGAATTGATCCAAAAGTTTTTCAATGTGAGTGAGCAGCACAACGCCTGGTGTCTCTTCAACTTCACCAGATTCTGTGCTAATAGTGGTGGACGGAAAGACTTCAAGAGCACGGGCAAGAACCAATGAAATCTGGTTTTGGGCTATTTCTTCTTGCTGAATGAGATCTTTAGGTAAGAAATCAACAAATGCGGGCCCTTCCCACAAATAGTCAGTAATAAATTGAGCAATGGCTGGCAGAGTATTTTCGTTGGACTGCATGATAAGTTCTTCCAAGTAGGCCAATACCACTGAACCAGCGTGTTCTGGATTATCGGACTGGGCGTGGATTTTTAAAAAGGTAGCCACATCTTTGGCAGTGATTTCTCTAGAACTTTGAGCAAACTTCATAACCTTGTCTTGGCTTAAAGTGAAATCTTCAGGAATAACAGTAGGTATTTTCGTTGTTTTAGTTGTACTACTAGGTTTTCCTTTCTTACCAAAGTTTGTGCTAGCAAAATTCATGCTTTGAAACGATTTTGTGATTCCTGAGTTGAGCTTGGCGCGTGTGGATTGAGCTTCCTTAAGCTTAAGCATGTTGTCGACAAATGCACGGTTGACCGATTGATGTTTAGGATTGGTTTTAGAGAGCAAAACCCTAAGAAGAGAGATCTCGTCCATTTTCTGAAGAAACACCTCTTGAGGTGTTGATTTCAAGGAAGATCGAGTGGGTACAGAGCCCTTAATTCCAGCTAGCATTTCATCGTCTTCAGCTTGGGTGATTGACTGGTGCGAATAGAAAAATGCTTGTTCAGGAGCGGATCCAGGCGTTGTAGTTGTTCCAGGGTTTGCCCGAGAGTAAAGTCTCGTAAACTCAAAATTTGTTGAAACTGATCTCATGGACGTGGCATCAGATCGAAGCGATAGCAAAGACGAACGGTGCATCTCCCGTCGACTGGGGGTCGCTAAAAGTTTACTGGCTTGAGTCGGATCCTTCAGCGAAGAATACGAAAGGCATCGTCGGGGCTGTTGACGACTTTTCTGGCTCGTACTAGCTGAAGTCGAACATGACTGGATCCGAGCCTTGGGAAGAGCAATTCCTGCTTTCATTCAAACTGAGATCAATGTGGTGATGCGGAGTACTAATTTCTATAAAATGCTGTTGGAATATTTATGGTGGTGAAGTCTTTTGGTAGGCAAGTGTTGAGGAAGAAGAAAGAAAAGAATCGAGGTCGAAGCGCGCGCGGGTGTTTGGTTGGTTGTTGAAAAAGAGAAAAAGAGAAAAAAGAGAAAAAGAGAAAGAAAAAAATACCAAAGAAAAACGAAAACAGCCGCCGCCGGGAATCCCACAAAACCTGTGTAATGCTCTAATTAAACCGTTACAAACCCTCTGTCACTTTTCTGAGTGCCGGGCAACTCGGGGTTAGGGATTGAGCTCCCAAATTTACAATTTCACCTTAAAATTTGTAACCGCAAAATTGACAATAATCGAAGCTTCAAGGGCATAAAAAGTGCTATTTTTCTTCTTTCAATGTCAGCGTCTATAATTCTACCTGGAGACCGGATAAACCTTGAATCAGATAATGGTATTGTTGCAAAGACTGGTCCTGGAATCTTTAGAAACCCAGTCTCTGCCCCGATTCCTGTAAGGGCAGGGTTCGAAAGCGTCAAGTCTCTCAAGACTGGCGAGATCAAATACATTGATTCAAATAATAAGAGAGTGAGTTGTATTGATTTATTAGTAGTCAGATGCCCTGTGTTGTACTTTCACTAACTTGAAGTCTAGTATATTCCTGCAGTACGTGATAATGTTATTGGAATTGTACAAGCGCGACACTCTGAAGGCTTTCGAGTACTTCTGCAAGAATTCTCTCCGCCAATTCAACTAGGACAATTTGCATTTGCTAATGCCTCCAAAAAAAACAGAACCAATTTACTTCCAGGGGCAGTGGTTTATGGTCGAGTGATTGTGGCCGATCCGAATATTGAGCCAGAAATGGAGTGTGTCGATTCGGCTACCGGTCAGGCTGGTGGATACGGCGAGCTGAAGGGTGGTCACATAATTGACGTATCATTAGCATATGCAAGAGCCCTGCTGTATGAAGGAGGCCCTGTTTTGGAAGCCATCGGTGAAACTTCTCCTTTCGAAGTTGCCATTGGCATGAATGGCAAAGTCTGGGTCAACGCTGATGATTTGAAATCGACATGGAAAGTCGCCCGATGCATACAACAAGGGCAGCACTGGGCACCAGAGGACGTTACCGCCAATGTCAGGAAAATATTTTCCTCGTAATATACAGTATTTATTAGTCTAAATTTCATCATTACATGCTTCCACTACTTTGTAGCCATTCATTATAATACTCCACGTCCTTGAGAGAGACAACCTGGCTAGAACCTCCCACTCCAAGCTCTCCATTCTTGGGTGTATAATCCAAATACTCTAGCTCTCGGTACACGTGGAGGTTTTCTGGAAAATATGAATTTAAGTTTGTCAATGCCACAGGGGTGATATTGCCTGGATTATACTCATTTTCGTTGGCCCCCGAAGAAGCCTCTTGATTGGTTGACGCTAGAGTTCTTGGCGGTCCCATAGTGCATATCTCGTAGTTGTGCTCATACAACGTAGTGTCGTACAAGGGGATATCGTTTTGAATGGCCTCCTCTGGCGAAATTGCTTTGTTGTAGCAGTCATAATCAGGGTGGTCAATTGCAACAGGCTCACTAGAAAACACTGAAAACTCAGCTTCGTAGTTGGCGTACATTTCATAAGTTTTTGTCGCCAACTCGCTAACTGAAGGGTTCAAAAGCGATTCGAGCGTTTCTTCAAGAGGTCTGCTTTCAAGCGGATCATCTCCAAGCCCAATCTTATCAAAGTAAGAATTATTCGAGCTATCCCTATATCCGCCATGATTATATGCGTCATGTGCGCTGCCCAACGACTTGGCAGGGTTTGTGTTCTCTAGAGATCCCAAGCTGTTACTCACTTTGCTTTCATCAAAACTTCCTGCCCCAGACCCGATATTCAAAAATCGTTCTGACAGACGAGCCGGCTCAGCTAAAAACCGATGAATGCTAGGGTTTTTATAGAATCGGGATGCTTGTACCAAAGCTCTGAGTTTTGTAGAAGATTCTTGTTTTTTCGGTTTGTGGGCCTCGGCTAAGATATGCCTTTGCTTCAAGTCAACAAGAGAAGGAATGGCAACAACTGAACTAGCTTGCGAAGGTTCTCCTGTGGATGTATCAGCAAGCTTTTTATTAGACCCAGTTCTGGAGTGACTTTTACCATGTCTTGCATGCTCTTTAGCTTTACCAGGTTTGGGTAATCGATATGGTGCTATTGCCTTTCTAGACTTGAAAGGCCCTAGTTTATATGACTCTTCAAAGCTTCCTTGAGGCACATAGCGTAGTGTTGAATTCATGTTGAAAGCAAAAAGATTCTGGAAAGAACTGAATAACCTCGGTTTGTAATACTCATTCCAGTAATTATCAAAAAATCCCCTATAAGGAAGAAGTGACCCTTGGAGTAAGAGCTCGTTGATTTCTGGATTATCGGGATATAGAACTGGAGTAACTGCATCAATTATTCGTTGAACTCTTTGTGGTACAGGCTCTAAATTACTTGGAGTCCACCACTTCAAATAACTTCGTCGATTGTGTTTTTGAACTACCAGACGATTATGCAAATAGAAATCGGTAGTCAAATCCCAAAGCATTGGTTGGCCCTTTTCCCACACAAAATTTCCCAAAAACAGGTTTATGGCATCTTGGCGTTGCGAGTCGACAAAGGAATTGCTGTAAAATCTTCGAATACTTTCAATCATGTCTCGGGAATGACTAGACCACTGGTTGATCTTTCGATAGGTTTCCATTGTATTGACCAAATGTGAACCACCATATTGAAGAGCTATTGTGTCTCCATGGTCGTGAAACATTTCTGTAAGCAAGTCAACTGCATCAGAGTCATAATCAATATTGATATCATTGATGACATTTAGCGCGTGTAACTGATATCCTAGGGCTTTCTTGCCAATCACAAACTGGGCAGCGTTTGTTCGGTCTAAACAGTCAATGCAATTTGTCCGACATACACCAGTTTGCACTTTCATTTCTTTCGAATTTTTTCCATTATGAAAAAACCCAGTGTCTTGAAGAGTTTCGTCAGCGTATTTCTCCAAGAACTGGAAGACATCTTGATCTCTGCTTTTTGACGCTTTGCTCATATCCCAAGATTTGTAGTTTATGTGATTTTCCTCAGGAAGAAATTGATTCAGATACCTGATGCACTCACCAAACTTGTGCAAAAGTTTTGTTTCTCGGGGGTTCTTTTCTCGAGTCTAAAATATTAGTTGTGAAGTCCTTGCAACTGATTTGATACTCACTTTTATCAAGTTTAGGACTCTAATGGAAGGCCCATATCTTTCGAACATGTCATCAAAATGTAGAGCGGCCGTAGCAAAAAAAGGATCAGGAGCATTCACTAGTATGTTAGTCAAATAGTCGAGTAGTCGAGTAGTCGAATTATTAGTACTCACATTCTATGGGAGGTTTCGGAGACATGTTATTGACGTCTTGTGACCAGAATAGGGGAATACTACCTCGATGTTGAACATAAGAGGTATAACGAGGGCTATTGAACAATCCCGCACGAGGATCATGAAATGAGGTTGTATTGATGTCGGCAACAATCTGCTCAGTTTCCACCTCATTGGCCACTCGGCCTTGGTCGTTTACGCCTCGCTTTAGGAATCGGGCTCCAGCAAAATAATGCGATCGCCTTGCGATAATTGTAACATGGATTGATCTCCCGCTAACAGATATTTTGGCCTGGTCGATGAAACCATGAATAACAGGAAGATACCAGCGAAATGCGTTTTCAAAGTTACTCACTACTGGTTTGAGTAGTGCACTATTCCAAACAAACATTTCATGGTAGTCCTGTAATGAACGCCTGTCAGAGAAGTCATGAGCCATTCGCTTTTCTCGAATCATGTTTTGTTGTAATGTATGTGTAATGTCATAAGTATAGCTGAAGTAAAAAGTTTTACTTAGGTCGAGATTCTGGAATGTTGTCAAGTATCGTGTTTCTTCAGACCGTCTGTCAGGTTTTCTATATGTCCCACTGTAAGCCAGAGGGATCAATTGAGTATCGTCGATATGATAGACGTAGTGCCCTCCAATTAAGGCTACTCCACTTCGCTTCGTGATTACCAGCATGTAATATTCCGCCGTGAAGCGAATGAACCCCATGATACCCCATGCTGTAAGACGTTTCGTGAGGCCACCGGAAGACTTTGTTTCGTCTTCCAAGTTTCCCAATAACTCCATAACCTCTATTCGATTGTATGCTCCTCCCATTTCCTTGACAGCAAGAGTGTCCTTTGACGCTAACAAGTCAATTTCAAGAATTCTGAATCTCGTTTCACGCGCATTAGATCCTACAATGTAGAAGTGAGTTTTAGTTTCGTAGAGGGTGAACTTCTGTAAGAGAAATAGGAACTTAGAGGCTTCTTTGTCCTTCTTGATAGTGCCCTGGCCGTCGTGATTGAGAGGAAATTGCTGAAAGTTCCCCAAATCTGTTTGCTCAGCGGGGACAAATCCCTCTGGCATTGCTGATTTAGACATGTCGCCATTGCTCGAATGTAAGTTAGAGTCGGCTTCGTCGTTGAATACAGGGGCAGTAGTCGCGTCCTGGGCCGCGTGAATTGGTTGTCCCGTAGAGCCCAGAAATACAGTGTCTTCTATGTCATTGCTGATATCTTGGTCAATAGCGTCCTGTGACATTTTCAAATCCGCTTGATATATTAGTTAACATGTGGAGGCACAGGTAAGATGTACCGACCGGTGGTAAGCGGTTGTGGCCTCAAGGCTTCATGGATGTTTTCCTAAAAAGTGAGTTACCCTGAATATACACGGCTAAGCAAGCAAAAGTCGCGTACCAAGTTACAAATATTAATAAATAAGTTATACTGACTAAAGTTATACAAAGTCTCTGATCTCATGAATTTCCAACAAGACTTGACAAAAATTTGGCAACTTGAGGGTCTAGGCCCTCAAGCCCTGGTGTAACTGGCTCGGTTTTTGCCTTTTTCGCCAGTTGCTCGGGTTCTTCGGCACTTCTCTTCTCACCTGTTTGAGTGTCAGTATTGGTCTTTTCATCATCTGAATCGCTATCAGAGCTTATAGGACTATAGGCAGGAGCCTCCATGTCAGTTAAAAATTGCTGAGGCTGATACTCCTCTTGCTCCGCAGGTTGTGTGGGAAGGCTAGTGGAATTAAAGGCTTGTGGAGCAGAGGGAGCTGATGTGGATTCTTCAACCGGTGCTGCCATGCTTTCGTCTGCTAGCATTTCGTTAATTTCGGTTTTTGTCTCTACAACTCTCGCAGACTTGCTTTTCAAATCGTCCAGCTTGTTCTCTTCTTCTTTTATCAGAGATTGATTAGAGTTTACTAAAGACTGCAATTGGGCAAGTAGCTGTTTTCTTGACCGTATCGTCCTTTCAAGGCCGCTCACTGCTTTTGCCATAACCGGCTCAAGGGCACTTAGCTTATTTGCATATTCCTGGGGTGCTGGTAGAGTGTTTCCCTCTAGTAGATCTTCAAAATTCTTCAAAGCAGACGCAGATGATGAGCTCGAAAGTGTGAGAGCAGTTGTTAAATCCTTCTGGCAGGTAGACAACTTCACAAGAGATGGCGGAATTTCGTCTCTGAAAGCATCACCAAGACTGATCGAAGAGTTGAAGGTGACAGTCTTCTTTGGTTGGACTTCTATTGAATGTCAGTAATAGCAAAGCATAAGAGAGATACGGCATACCATGTAATAGATTCTCAATTTTGTAGAGAACGCCAGCTGAGAAAATAGATCTTTGTCGCCAAACGTCAATTACTCTCTTGATTTTGGATCTAACTTCGACTGAGCTCTGCTTGTAAGCAGATGCCAAGGCCGTTGGTAAAACATTTGCAAAGGCAGTAATAAACTCATCGCGCTTCTTAGCCCGGGATTGTTGTACAACTTCATTGGAAAGATATATTAAAGAGAGCTTTTTAATAGTCGGGGCTAATGGTGTTAGTTAACACATATCTGTACGGTCAGTGAGAGAGTAGTACCTTTTTTAAGAGCCCTGGCCCATATGTCAGCAGTCTCGGTAGCATGGCGACGATGAAACATGACCTATAGCAAAAAATCATGGTTAGGTTCGTGTTTATCCTTCAGAGGATATATTCAGAGGCTTCTGAGAGGTTTCTGAGAAGTGTCTGAGAGATTGTACATACCCATTGCGATATACCAACAATAGATTCCTGGGTTTCAGTTAACGTAGAAAATTTGGCGAGCACCACATCTTCAGAAAAGGACATTATGAAGGCTGAAAGCTAGTTATTTGATTATAAAAGTATACCAATCTCCACTCTAGAAGCCAGAGGTAGCTTGTAAAATAGTGCAAAAATGGAGCAAAAACGACGTAAAAATGGGCTAAATAATTGGCGAAAGAGTGTTGAAGTCTTGTTTTTTGTGAGTTTTGAGGTTTGGGCAAATGGGGTAAGGAATGTTTCCACAGCAACTCTTTCAGTATAAAGCATTACAACGCTTGTCGACATCAACTTGATCACCATATTCCATCATATTAATTAATTTACCATAGGACTTTAATCTTCAACATATTTCATCGCAATGGCAGGACACGTTGAAGAACTCACAAACGAGCCACAAGATGAGGTTATCGATCCTCAAGTTGAAAAGGAAAACGCGGCCATAGAGAAGGCTGAGCAAGGTACGGTCTCTGGACATTGATCTCAATTTCGACTAACAGGCCAGATGCGCTACCCTACCAATGGAGGCAAACACTCCAAGACGTCACTATAATCATTCCTCTAGCAGAACCAACACGGGCCAAGTTTATTCTGGTTGAAATCAAGAAGAATTCCATAACTGCTGCATTGAAAGCAAACTTGGCCGTGCCTTTCATCAAGGGAACCCTGTTTGGTGAGATCACTGTTGATGAAAGTACGTGGTCTGTCGTAGACCAAAAGGAGTTGTCTATTACTCTGGAAAAAGTCAATCAGACTGAATGGTGGCCCCATGTTGTCACATCTGCTCCCAAGATCAATGTAAGGAAGATTCAGCCAGAGAACTCTAAACTGAGTGATTTGGATGGCGAGACGAGGGCCATGGTGGAAAAAATGATGGTAAGTTCATATTAGATTTATGCCGAGCGTGTTGCTAACTTTTCAGTTTGATCAAAACCAAAAACAAAAGGGTTTACCCTCGAGCGATGAGATAAAAAAGCGAGAAATTTTGAAGAATTTTCAAGCACAACATCCTGAACTCGATTTTAGCCAAACAAACGTTGACATGTAGTTTACGAAATAATTTTCTATTAGAAATCTCATTGTAATAGTTGGCTTTAAGTTGAGTTTCTCCTGTCAGAAGTTTGATCTATTAGAGAGGGTCACCCTTCCTGCCAAACGTAGACATCGTTGATTATACGCACATAATCAGTAGTAGCGGCATGTGTAAGTAAAAGACATGTAGAATCAGTTGGTGATATGAATAGACCTAGTCTAATTTCAAAATGTGAAATCTGGTGAAGCTACGCTCTTGTCCAGACTTTATCCTTGAACATCTAGTCTAAAGGACTTGTGCACCAAAGTGCATATTGCACAACGCTCAGAAAAACTATATGTTTGTTTAATACCAGTTTTGCTGCCCACTTCGAGAGATAGTCTAACGAGGGCTCTTAATAGACGACTTCACACAAATGCTGTGCGCTGCGAAACCTTGACACTGACCGATGTGAAAGACCGCCGCATCATACCCCACAAAAAGGTATTCTCTCATTTTCCACGCGTGCGTTAAAACATCACTTTTTCAATATTTGTCGCGTAACCTCAACTATTAACTGTATAATCGGGTAATACTGTAATTTTAAATCTACAGTACTTTTTTTCTGATTATACCAGATAATTGTCTCTTTAGGTTTTATAGAATTCTGGCTGTCTAAATGTTTTCATTTTCTCAACGTGTATCCCAGGCCTGTTTTGCAGCCCAGTATACAATCTGTGTAGTCTAAATTCCCATTAAACTTGTACTTATTCTCAAGCCTTACCGTACTCTTGGAGTCTTGATAGCTCCTGAACAATGACAAGTGATGACTTTACTAGATCTACTTTTCCTCTTCACAGAAGCTCTAAAGTTCTAATATTTGTCAATAACGATACTCACTAGTAAACCTGCCATAACCTGTTGTCTATTAAATATGTTTAGTATTAATTGTTAAGCCACCATTTAAGTCTCCTTTGGCATTGTCGTGAAGCCCATGAATTTCCAGTTCACTCAGATCAATCTTCGTCGACCCTGATTCTCGTCACTTAATATAACATGAAGTATAAAATTCAGCCAGAAATACTGCTAGATAGATAGATAAATTTTTTTATTGTCCCGTTCAATAAGGGAAATTACACAAACTGCAAAAACTATTTAGACGTGGAGTAGGGCTTGGTTCGTTTCCTGTCTGGTATATACAGACTGAATCAGGCATAATTGCGTCACTATTTTTCAAAATGCTGCGATGGTGTCGGAATTTCCCTGAAGTTACAAAGGTTTGGGGT
Organism: Geotrichum restrictum; assembly: GCA_030563985.1. Lineage (NCBI taxonomy): Eukaryota > Fungi > Ascomycota > Dipodascomycetes > Dipodascales > Dipodascaceae > Geotrichum > Geotrichum restrictum. The sequence goes on along the minus strand of JAJMKT010000048.1, from coordinate 1,534 downwards.
CTTCGAACTTCAGCACCAAGGGAAACCCAGTCGCTGGGATTGGGAAAAAACCTTGAGTGAACTACTAGATATACTGTATTATGTTTATAACTGAGGCTCAACTCAGCTTTCCACTCGGATAGAATCCTGGCGATGTCATCTACTTGCACTATTGTTCCAAAACGGCTTTATAGTAAACTGGTCCGTATTTATGTCATCGATAACGACTCAATGTTACGGCAATCTGAAATTGGCTTAATTTTTTTTTCATGTGTTTTAATACAGTCTACTTCGTGCTCTCTCTACCAAACGGTAGATCGCTACTACTGGCATACCAGTTCTCTGTAAATTATATACTCTGCTAGTTTTCTCTCTGTCCGAGGCTCAAAGATAGATAGATAAATAAATCTTTTTATTGTCCCGTTTAATAGGGAAATTACACAAACTGCGAAAAACTATTTAGACGTGGAGCAACTTTCAAAAACATGTGAAATATCGGAATAATATATACTATTCAAATCATCATTTTTGACGTTTACTACAACTTTCGACTATATAGTTTAATTTAAAGTACATTTTAAGGATTGGTCTCATTGTCGGCGTGTGCCCTCTCCTCATCGCGTTTCTTACACTCTGCTAGCTCTTCTCTTAGTTTGACAATGTCGATCTTCAGATTCCGAGTGGCAGCATCTACTTTTGTTTGCATTTTGGCTTTCACTTCAGCCTGTATCTTGGCTTCCATTTCAGCACGAATCTTGGCCACCTCTTCCATTTCAGCACTCATCTTTGCCACAACCTCTGTTAAGTCGGTTATCTTGAGCATCAGGGCGTCCGTGACGCTTTTAAGTTCCAAATGTTTGTTCTGAACAAAGAGTCTAACTCTAGGTAGGTCGTCTCTGTTGACTTCTTTATTGACTTCAAGTTCGCGTAGGTCTTTCTTCGCTTTTGTGAAGCTGGGCAGTATTTCGTTTTCAATGCCTTGGAAGTTTGGGTTCTCAGGCATTCTAAATTCCTTGGGTTTACTTTTCGTATTGTCGGTTGACAGCTCCATAGCCATCGTTGCCTGCGTCGCGTTCTGGTTTTCGTCGTTGTCGTTTGGCTTCGTGGCGTCATTGTCGCCACCCTGTTCGGTTTCACCACCACCATTTTTCGCATTTTCGTAGCCACTTTCTTCCATATCATCATTAGGAGGATCAGGCTCCTTACTAAATACAACTTCATCAATATCAAGAGCTATTTGTTCCGCTGTCATATTTCACTTTCACTCTTTCTTTTTTTTTTTTTTTTTTTAAAAAGGGAAAAGTTCCCAGGATTGACTACTAACGAGGTGAATATCTCCTGTAGAAGACGAAATATAAAAAAAAAACAAATCTTAACGGACCTCTGTCTCGACGAGCCCAGACAGCGATACCAGCTTTAGTTTCGCAGAACTGTTCTGCGGCGAAAGAAAGCTAGCACTGTAATTTCAGACGGGTGCGAATCTGAATACACCGTTAAGCGTGCTGGCGGAGGATCGATCCCAGGATGCCCAAGTTTCGATAACTCTTGAAAGTCA
>JAJMKT010000047.1:39573-80985 GCA_030563985.1 Geotrichum restrictum | reverse complement strand
TCGAAAGAGACGGGTTTTAACATAGAGGCCTTGGGCTGTGTAAAAAGCAGCAAGGGGCGGGAATTCTCAGAGTGAAGCGGGCTAAATTCTGGTTATACGACTACTAGCGAAAAAAGTTAGAAATATTGTTTTGTACTGTATCAAGTAAAGCCATATGGCACGAATAAAGTATTATCTCTCTCTCTCTCTCTCTCTTTTTTTGGCACAGAATGAAGAGATAATGTATCACATTGGAGTTTTACTAAGTGGTATACTCAAAAGTGTTGTTGATGGGCAAAATCAAGGTCGACGGCAATAAATTTAAGCGACAAACTAGGATTTATTCACTTCAAGGTAAAGCCAGAGGAGATGGAGAAGGTAATCATAACGCTCCCAGACGGCTCGGAAAGGAAGGCAACAGACCAAGTAAAGTTACTAAGTATTATCATCGACAAAAAGCTGGATTTCAAAAACTACGTGAAAAAGAAAACGAACCAAGCGAAAGCAGCTTTCGCAATCATTCAGGGACTGGGAGGAGTAATGAAAGGTATAAGCGCTATGGCGGTTAGATCCCCGTATCTCCCTTGTGTGAACTCAATTCTCGGATATGGCATTGAATTTTGGCAACAAACGCTCAAAAAAAGAGCAGATCAAAAAGTGGACACCTCTTCAAAACAGAGGCATGATATGTCTACTTTGAGCAGATCGCTCAACGCCTATAGCAGTTCTCCAAATGGAAGCTTGAATCCCTCCAGTGGAAGAAAGAGTAAAGAATGATTGAAATGATGATGATAAGGCTACAGTACAAACTTAGCGCGACAAATCCATTGAAAAAAATTGATCTATTCACCTGGTCTAAATAGCAAGAAATCACTAATCCTCAGTTTCAGACAGAAAATGCTAGAATAGCCAGACGCTATCGAGGAAATCACAGTGCCTCCAGGACTGGCGCCATGGCAAGACAAGAAAACCAAGGAAAAGTACCACGAGATGTGGGAAAGGCACTGGAAAACCCAAAAGGACAAAGCCAAACAGTCAAAATATCGGCTCATCAGCAAATGGCAAAAGAAGTATGATGAAAGTGAAAAGAGTAAAAGCTACCGTGAAATTGTCAAAAACGCGAAATGCAATACGAGAGTACCGCGAATGGTGATGAGAGATTCTCTGCGCCATGCACCACGCCACAGAGCGAGCAAAATTGTTCAGCTCAGAACTGGCCACGGCCTATTATGCAAACATTTCCAGAAGGCCGAAAAACAATTGAGGGTGCGCAGTTGTGGCGAGCAGGAACAAACCGCTCAACACTTGCTTGTAAGCTGTCCCAGTCTCGAACAAACCCGAGACACATTGCGCAAGGCTTCCGCTACTCTGAATCTTTCAGTACCGCTAAACAGTATAGAAAGACTCAAAGCAATAAATTCATTCTTAAATGAGAAGGAGTAACCACATACTTGAAAACGTTGGAGATATCAAATGGATTATGTTATTTGCTAAGGTTTAGTGTTTATATCCCCCAAAGCTGCTACCAACTGCTAAATTCAGAAGGAGGGTCGATTAGAACTAGAGGCATTATTTGGAATATTGTTATTTATCTTAAACTTATGAATTTTAGCACTTTCAGTGTAGACCTAGTCACTGTAGAGTGTTTATATTTGACGAGAGAAGATATCAACATCTCCTTCCCACTCTCAATGCGTTGTAAAGGGCTCTTAGTGTTCATAAAGTGCCATATCTAATTAAAAACAGACCGATAATTCCCTCTTAAATTTACAAAAAAGTGAGTCTACTAGATATCGCACTAAACAAGCAGCTAATAATATAACTTTCAAAACGTATGAACAAAGTCATTCTGAAAACATGAAAACCTATAAACATGATTAGGAGATTAGGAGACACTAAACTGAAAATCCCTAAAGAGGCGGTGCGACGAATAGATGTTGCGTGTGTCAAATCCATTTTGTACAATAGAGAATTGTGGCATTAAGCTATGATGGAAGAACATAGGATGAGAATCTCGGTGACACAAAATCATGGGTTGAGAAGGATGTTACCAGTGGTAAGGACAACATTTTTCACAGCCTTAGAAATAAAGATAGGTCTACCTGTGTCGTTGTTAAGGAAAACCCATCTAATAGCTTTCGAGATAGTTTATATTGCTGCATGGATGAAGCAAGATTAATATTTTCAGACTCACCTACTGCTGTAGTTGACACTAAACAATCTACTCAAAGCATTTTTTGGACTCAAGTCAAAGCAATGAAAGCAGAATTTCTCAAAGACACAATGTGTCAATACATATGGATCTGGATTTTATATCCACCACACGAGTTAGTTTACGCTATGCTTGATTCCGTTTCGATATCAACAAGCTAAAATGTTATGAACCGAAAACTAAAAGAAGGACTGGGTATATAAGTTGTACTAGCTCAAATGCTGATAGGATCCTTGTCACGAAACAGCTCCCTTAGTGAAGTCCAATAATTTTTTTCAGTATCGCCATAGTCTAATATCCCATCTTTTACCTGTATTTTTTAGCATTTGCCGGTATATTTAACAGGGCTTAGATTTGATGGAAGCAAAACCCTTACCCATTTAGCCCGCAATCCACCAACACCTGTTCCCCAATACTGTTAACGTTTCGCTATTGTTCACATTCATCTTGTTTTTTTTTCGCTCTATATTTGAAGTTAATACTATTCACAGTAGGTCCCTAGTGCAAAGCTTTATTAACTTTTATTGCTACCATATATCAAAGAAACCCTAGAAGTCTCTCGTTATAAGCCATGACAGGAGACGTCCCAAGTGAGGAGGCGATCAGCCAAATTATAGATATGGGTTTCACCAGAGATGAAGCTGTTGTTGCTTTGAAAGTATGAATATCATGGAAATCGCTGAGAAACTAGGCTAACCGTGACAGAATTCCAATAATGATGTGATGAAAGCAATTGACTACATTTTTAACCCTCCGCCATCTATTGTAAGTACGCACCTTCATATGTCTTGACACTATCTAACTCATCATTAAGGAAGGTAAATTCCTACAATGACTTATTGGTTTTTACTAATAGTCAATCTAGAAGCCCAACAAATCCGAACAAGCTATTATGATGAGTTCCAACCAGTAGAAGGTACTCTGGATTTGTCTGGCCAGGAATCAGGAACAATATCCACGTTTGGCCCTGCCACGAAAGAGTTCTATGATGCTGGCCAGTGGGGCATGGTTCCTGTCGGAAATAAGCATACCCCCTCAGTTCAGGAAGTATACAGTGAGCCTTCTTCTAGTCCGACGCCAGCAAAGTCACGATTAAGACTGAGCGATGAGTACGTTCCCTAAAATATTCTTGGAACCTGGCTAACTTTGCAGGATTCCGTTGCTCTTACCTAGCCCCGAAATTTTATATATTGCTCCGTTACTTGTGATTTTACATCAGATACCACTCGCTAGGAGAGCTCTTCTTAACGACTCACAAGACATTGTCCACGACTATGGATACGAAGAAGACTGGTGGAATGGCTACATAATTGACCTCTCCAGTGAATTTGAGCACAGCAGCAATTCGATACATTCTTATTCTCGCATGATGGTCGAAACGCAAAGGTTGATGGCCTTCTTAGACGGTGGATCAAGAAGACCATATGCACATGTGAAAAATCTTGCTCTGGCTCCGCCAATCTCATCTCTTCCTTCACTCAAGGGTGAGGTTCCAAACATGAACCCTGTTGGGCGGTTTCTTGAGGACCTGATGAAGCACTCAAGTAACAGCTCACTGGTATCTTCTGTATTTGAGACCTCTGCAGTTTATGTTCCTAATCAAGAAGTCAGAACTTTCTCAAACTTTTCAACGGACGTATCCCTTTCACTATCGTCCCCTGAAACTCTGTTTGATTTGGTAGATGAAATGGTATGGCCTCTTGGAGAGACTCCTGAAACTTATCTCTCAAGCGTAGGCGACGTTATTACGTTGACTTTGCGAAGAGATGATGCTCAGTCAGGTGCTGGAATTGACGTTCCTTTGACGTTTCTTCCTGACAGATATACACTTCCGTTTTTGTCTTTTATCAAGATGCTTCGGGACCGCCGGAAAGAATATCAACATCGCATAGGAATCCTCCGCAATAAAAGATTCACTATGATGAATTACATGGGTAAAGATACGTCCAAATTGCTCCAAATTACATCTGATTACTTGCGTGGACTGTCTTCACGAAATGATGAGGAAAAGGAAGACGGGGATGACTCTGACGCAGAAGATTTTGATTATACTGGTTTAGAGGCTGCAGCTGAAGATTTGAAACATGCTGAAGAGCTCTTTTCAAAGAAAAAGAGTTTTATGACAGCTGAGATGCAAGACTTACAGAATGAAATGAATCTTGAGAGTAAGCTGTTTAAAGGAGCAGATGATCTTGAAATTTTTGAGAAAGTATTCCCCGGCCAGGACTATCCTCCAATGCGAGTGTTCAACTTGAGTGGAGTTATTTTGAGTCCAGCTGAGTACTGCTTCTGCCGTCGGGCGCCGGAGAATCTCATCGATGTGGATGAAGAATTTGTAGAAGACATGGAAAACCCAAACATTACTTCTACTAAGCCCGAATTCGAGTGGTGGAAAGTTTCAAGCTCGCTCACAAACGAGGTCCAGGAACTTCCTGTTGCTATTAAGCTCAGTGCAGAGGAAGTAGTTGCTCTCGCTAAAAATGGGTCAACGGAGTACGGGTCACAGGAAGTTGTTTTGGTTTATGCCACAGCTGATGTTGCATGGGATAATGAAAAGAATTCGGTAGACTTATCGGCTGCTTTACAACTCTTTGTGGATGAGGACCGCAAGTCTTTACTTGACAAGCTTCGTAAAGAAGAAGCGGTCAGTGTTGTACTAGGCGACAGAAATCTATCAAGCGAATCTTTGGGCCGCTATTCATACTCAGCAACGCCAGAAGACCAGGAAAGCTCTAGTCGTGTTGAAGTCATAAGTATTAAAGACGATGAGTCAGATGCTACGGGTTCCGAAATTTCCTCCATGCCATCTTTGCTGCCTACAAAAGCTAGCACACATGAATATGATGTTGCCACCGTACTTATGAACGATGCTGATGCTGATGCCATGGAGCTTGAGTTTGAGCAAAGAAAGAGTTAAATTGAATCAAGTTGAAATTTCTTAATATGTAAATTCCTTTACAACTGGACGTGACAAATAAATAGTGAAAAGGAAATATATATCTAGAGTATATATATTCATGGATCAAAGCAGAGGCTTCAAAAACGGCTGCTTAAGCAATTCTTCAGCTGTCGGACGCTTGTTAAAGTCAATTTCGAATGTTTGCTTCAAAAAGTTTTGAGCTTCAACTGAGCAAGCTTCAGGAATAGAGGGAGCCACAAAAGTGCCAATTTTGAAAATTGCCTGCATTTGGCTGAATTCCGGAAAGGGATGGGTGCCAGTGAACATCTCAATGATGAGGCATCCTAAAGACCAAATATCTGCTTTAAGGGTGTACGAAGTTTGCTTGACTACTTCAGGAGCCATCCAGTATACAGAGCCTTGCAAAGACACACGGTTGTTTTCGGTCGTGAGTAATCTCGCTTCCAGTTTCTTGGAAATTCCAAAATCAGAAATTTTGATTCCTCCTTTATTGTCGACAAGTACATTTGCACCCTTGATGTCGCGATGAATAATGCTTCTATCGTGAAGATATTTAAGGCCTTGAAGAATTTGGCGTACAAAGTTGCGAATCAATGATTCTTCAAAGGCTCCGTAATTTGAAAGCATTGTTGCGACTGACCCACCAGGGACATATTCGAGAAAAATGTTCAGGTAGTTTTCTTCGGCGTTTGACCCAAGGTATTGTACAATATTTTCATGCTGAAGGTCCCGGAGCAAATTCATCTCCCGTTGTAGAGCATCAATCATGTTGAGCTTCTTTTGTTCCGTCTCTTTATTACTAGAAGGGAGTTCGACTTGCTTCACAGCCATGAGTTCACCAGTGATGGGGTTCATACCAAGATATACTGTGCCAAAACTGCCAGAGCCAATCATTGTTCCTTTGATCCAGCGAGATGGACCAGAACGCTCTTTATTGAATGCATCCATAAATTCTTCTTCAATTTCTCCTTGCGTAGGCTTCCGAGCAGTAACTTCAGGGAGGTCAGCTTCAGAAAGGCGGTTAGAAAAGAGCGAAAGGCTGCTCGAACGCTTGTTAATTGTTGCAGGATAATTATTGTTTCGAGGAGGAGGCGCGGATTGAGGCGTGGGAGGAAGAGGACTATTGTCGGATGAATTTGAGCCAGTCGGTTTGAGATTTAAAGAGTCTCGAGTCGGAATTCGCGTGGAAGAATTCGTCGGAGAAATTTTAGGCACGTTGTAGGACTGAACAGGTGTGTTTGACAGATCATCAGCAGAGGCCATGGTTCCTAAAGGAATTAGATCGTCTACAGATGGCAATGGCGGGACTTCATCCAGATCATCGGGATAACCCCAGGCTGAGGCTATTGATGATCTCTGACTGAGTCTGGACATGCGAGACATTCGTTTATACATGATAGAATTTCTGATTGTTTCCTTGAGAACGGCGGGCCCTGCCTCAGGGAAGTATTCCTTCAAATTATTAGAAATAAGTTCACTGGGAGGACGTTGCCCATAAAATTTGCGCAGGCGTTTCTTTGAGCTCTCATTAGACATTGTAGTTCCATCTTTGAGGTTATTATTGAGGGCACTGGTTTGCTGAGATAAGGAGGGAGTGAGGGTTCCAGAATTATTGTAATCATCGTTAAAGTTGGGGTCATCATAATCGTTATCATTAAAATTCGGTGCCCTGGCAGAAGAAGAAACCGTTGGAGACGACATACTCTCACGAAGAATCTGTTGTGACTTAGATAATTGTTTTATCGAGGGGCCTGTTCCAACAGCACAGATCATCAGGCGATTTCTTTCTTTGCGATCAGGGCTATGACAAATGGTTGTTAATTCTAGGTCGGAAACTTGGCGTGTGGTTGTCCCTAACTCGTTATCTGCAATATGAACAACCCAATTTTCCGGGAGACTTTTGATTCCGTTTTTCTTGAGAGCTTTACGTTTGATCGACTCACCATGAAAGCACCCAGAAATGTAGACCGTTTTGCTGTGTCCCTGCCCATAAATGAATCGCACAGTGCTCTGTTTGACTGCGTCCATGCTGAGAATGTTTCTAACGTTGTCGGCTGAGTTTTGAGTCACTGTTTGAGGTCGCGCATCTGAAGCGCTCACCGGAGCAGAAAGAGAATACTTTGGCGCAGTTACTGGAATCTTGGGTTTGGGAGGTGCGGGATAACGTGCAGAGTTCGTATTGAAGTAAGGGTCTTGAGGGGAACTAGTGCGTGGTCCATGAGAATTGTTGTGAGTGACATTGGAGTACCCGCCGGATGTCTGGTGTTGCTGCGATTGGTTCTGGTGCTGATGTTGAAACTGGTGATAATTGGAGGGACGAGATGAAGAGTGGGAGGCAGGGGAGTGAGGAACATGAGAGGTGGTAGGATTTGATGCTGAGTGATTAAAAGGTGAAACGGCTTGAGTATTGAGGGCTTTCAAGGCAGCGGAAAATAGTTGAACAGGAGAGTCACTCTCTTTTGCACGAAGCTGCTTAAGGCTTTGATGTATACGAATTCTATCTCCCACTTTTTTGATGCCCAAGTCTTTGAGAGATTTCTGATCGCATTCCAAAAGAATATCTCCAATAATGTTATGATCTGAAGGAAATTAGCAAGTGTACAGCACAAGTGGGGAGGTAAGGGGGTGAGGAGTAATCATACCTTCAAAAGCTTTGTAGTAAGAGCCGCAACTCAAACTCTCAAGCCATTCGCGAATTTGCTGATTGTCCCAAGAGCTATAATGTGATGATGGTTAGCAGCTAGAGTATTTAAATTTTGAAGTACTTACTGCACAGGGCTTTCAGGGATTGGCGAAGTGGCATGCTCAGAAGAAAGAGATATGCCAGGACTTAAATTACCCGACGTGCGAGTAGACGGTGTGTAGCTGGACGACTCTGCAGTAGGTGAGGACAAATCACTGCTAAATGCAAACGAGCTCCTAAGAGGCGAAAGTGGTTCTGGAGAGGGCAAAAATCCGGCCATTGTATCAAAGGAGGTAAAAATTAAAACAATGCCAGCGAGCACGCAAACAGAACTAGAATTTGACAGGCCTTTCTAGAGAGTATCAGGCGTGCAGGAGGACAGGGATGCTAGGCATATATGGTCCAAAAAAAGGAGAAGTGCCCAACTATATGTGTCTGAACAAGATATCTCAGGGCGCTATAAAGAAGAAAAAAGAGCAGCTGCTAAGCCAGTTGCAAAGAGAAAGATGAAAAGCGAAATGAGAGTGAGCCCTGTAGAAAGGAAATAAAACAAGACAGAGAGAGGGATAAAGGAGGAATTTTCGTGTAATGAAATAATTGGCGAAGAGTGACAGAACTGTTGTGATGTTTTTTTGGTATAGTTTGCAGTATGAAGCGGTTAGGGTTGAAGGTCAGTTAAATTCAAACTCTTATCCAATTTCCTTAAGAATTAATTAATTCACCAAGATAAATGTATTCTGTTGGCCTAATTATCGTTTCGGATTCCTGTTTTAATGGGCAGGAAGATCTCACGGGGCCTGCTCTTGTTAAATCCCTGAATGAATTGGATTTATATGGCGTCAATGAGGTCAAAATAGTCCCAGATGAAGTGAACAAAATCCAGGCAGCCGTTCTAAGTCTCAGTCATTGTCCGCTGATTTTTACCGCGGGCGGAACTGGTTTCAGTCCTCGAGATGTTACCCCGGAGGTAGGTAATTTAGAATCTTAAGAGAAATTTTATCTAACAAACAATGCAGGCCATTAAACAATTGTTGGAAAAGGAAGCACCTGGAATTGTGCATAGAATGCTATCTGAGTCTTTGAGTATTACTCAAATGGCAGCTTTGGCTAGGCCAGTTGCAGGCGTCATTGGCTCCTCTTTGGTAATTACGCTTCCTGGATCCCCAAAGGGTGCCGTGGAAAATATGATGTCTGTAATTGGTATTTTGCCGCACTCTTTAGCATTGTTGGCTAATGTATCTTCTCGTGAACTCCACAGGAAGAGCCCAGCAGAGCAGAAAGATGAATTCCAAGAAACGCCTTTACGTTTAGTTCACTTGCCCTCCCATTCTCATACGCACAGTCACTCTCATTCTCACTCTCATTCTCATGACCATTCCCATGACCACTCCCATGCGATGCCTGTAAAGCATCTGCTTGCTTCAGGTAATGTCACATCAAGATCACGCTCATCTCCTTTCCCTATGATTTCTGTCGAGGAGGCACTGTCACGCATATCTGAAAATACGCCACTATCTAATGGTTACATACAGCTGCCTTTGCATGACAAAAGACTTGCTGGTTCAGTCATCTTTGAAGATATTTATGCTCCTGAGCACGTTCCGAATTATCGGGCTAGCATTGTGGATGGTTACGCTGTGGTAGACTTGGAACCTGGAACATATCCTGTCGCACTTGTCTCTCATGCATCAGGAAGTAATGCAACAATAGAATTGAAGAGCGGGAGCATTGCCAGGGTCACAACTGGTGCTCCTGTTCCGCCTGGGACTAAGGCGGTAATAATGGTTGAGGAAACAGTTCTTATTTCAAAAACGGACGATGGCACTGAAGAAAAAGAGGTAGAGATTTTGGCTAAAGGTGCTCTTGAGGGTGAGAATATTCGAGAGGTAGGAAGCGACATAAAGAAAGGCAGTTTGGTATTGAGCAAAGGTACCATTATAAGCTTTCATGGAGGAGAGATTGGTATGCTGGCCAGTTTAGGCCTAACCGATAGAGTTAAAGTGTTTTCAAAGCCTGTCGTGGGGGTCATGTCTACAGGAGACGAGGTAGTCGACACACTAAAGGGGCCAGTACGCCCTCTCAAGTACGGCGAAATTTATGACAGTAATAGGCCAACGTTGCTTAAAACAATTCGAGGGTGGGGCTACGAAACTGTCGACTGCGGGATTGTTCTGGATACTGATGATGAACTTGAAAATGCTATGCGAAAGCAATTAGAACGCGTGGATGTGCTCATAACAACCGGTGGGGTATCCATGGGGGAGCTTGACCTGCTAAAGCCTACGATTTCAAACAAACTAGGGGGTACTCTGCATTTTGGTCGTGTTGCCATGAAGCCGGGAAAGCCTACGACTTTCGCAACTATGCTAACAGCCACTGACGATGATGTTTCTAAACATTATTCTAAAAAACTTATTTTTGCCCTACCAGGTAATCCGGCATCAGCATCAGTAACTTTTCATCTATTTGTTTTACCCTCTCTTCGTCAAATGTCCGGTATATCTAGGCCTGACTGGAGTTTACCTGCGGTCAAAGTTGAGCTTGCGGAAGACTTTAAATTAGACCCCAGACCGGAATATCATCGAGTCAGTATCTCTCAAAGAGGTACGAGTTTGGTAGCAGAAAGTACAGGGGGTCAGAGGAGCAGTAGAATTGGAAGTATGAAGGGTGCAAATGGACTACTGGTGTTGCCTTCTAGCAAAGATGTGAGTACAGGGATTCTGCGTGCCGGGTTTGTTCTCGACGCAATGTTGATTGGCATGCTTAGCCGTTAACCCGTTAACCCGTTAGTTACAATTAGTCTACAGTATATGGTATGTTTTTTTAGCATGAATATTTTTTTTTCAAGACTTAGCAGCCTCTTGGAATTGTATGACAGCCTCGTTGCATTAGTTTACCATGTCTTAATAAATTATAATTACAGATTAAGTGAAGAACAATGGAGTATATAAATGAAGAAAAGGCTTCAAGAGCTAGAAGAGAAATTTTCATCTGCCACTTCTATCAAAGGTTCTTGTAGAAGCGTGCCACCGAGAGTATTATTTGCAAAACTTCCGGCAGCAGTTGATGGTGGCACAAATTGCGCAGATTGCGGAGGCTGCAAACCGAGAAACCCAAGACTCCGTTTCGTTTGCAAAACAGTCCCAATAAAAAAGCCAGAGGATGTCATGGCAGCCGGGTTTGGCGTAGTTGCACCAGAAGCAGTAGGAAATTCATGATGAGGTGATAAGTAGCAGTAGCTCGGCGTACTACCGACAGAGCTACTGATTGTGGTGGAATGTCGTCTTTCTATATGAGAGATCGCGGAGGGTGCAGCGGCGACTGCGGCGGCGGGAATCAAATTCAGCGTTGGTATTTGAGGTGGTGGGTAGCCTAGCGTGTATGAATGGGCCTTTTTTGGGAGCGGCCGTGAGCCATGAGACTCAAGAATTGCTAGAGAAGCATAAGTTTGGTTGTGTTGCAGGTCAGTAACCAGGGATTGTGATTCCTGTGCGGTTTGTTTACTAAAAGACGAGGATGTTATGAGCCAGACTCCAGTGAAAGTGAGTACGCAACCTAGAAAAAAGATGCTAATATGACGAGGGTCGCTATTTTCGAAGTCGTGGAATGTGATTGCAGAGCCAATTATAACTGATATGGTGAAAAGTACAAAATGAACTGGCATCACCACAGTAGCTTCAAATAACTGGAGAGCACGATTGAGGTATATGACTTGTGCTATGGCGGTGAGCGCCAAGACTATGATAAGGATGTAGGTGAGAGGATCCATAACGGCCTTTGTCAGCGAATAATTGAGGATGCTGGATAGGCCTTTTGTTGAAAGAGCTGTGAAGGCCCCAAAAAGCGCGACAAGGCCAAGATTCGAAAAAAGGTTGTAAATGTGGCTAGAAGTGTTATTGGCTTCGAAAAAAAGAATCACAATGAGAACCAAAACAACTAGGGAGTAGATTCTGAATGAGAATTGTGATAATGCAAACAGAATGAGTTTGGGCGGACTAAGACCAGTAGATTCGTCGGAAACCGAGTTTCCCGAAACTATCGTGAGGAGAACGCTGTTAGACGGAACTTTCGGGGTTGAATGTTGCACCGACGTTATTATGAGGAGAATCCCAAGCACAGTGATCCCAACTCCAGCCAGGTTGCGACGTGTGATGTGCTCATTGAAAAAAATAGGCGCAACTATACAGTTTGCTACCAGTGCCATTACTCCTAGTGGAGACACTATTGAAGCCGGCGCGAATCCGTATGCCACAAAATTGCCTGTCTCACCCACGGTCATGAGTAATATTCCAAGCCACCACCAACGGCTCTTGAGATATGTTTCGACATCTACCGCGGTGGTTTCAGACGATGACGATGAAGCGTCATTAATATCAGCGCTTTTTTTCCGCCAGTCGGCCTTGTTCAACCGTAGGTGGGCGTATCTCTGGACGTTGAGGGCAATGCTGATGATGAGATTTCCACAGATTGCAAAGCTAATTCCTATCAAAGGATGTGACCCTGACAGACTGCTGTCTTCACCAAAAACCAATGTATAATATGGTATTGACATTAAAGGAGGAACGAAAGAGTTGCGGAAATCGCGGGTTACAGAATATGAAAATCCTTATGAATCATGAGAGGGATATTTTTGACTGGTCACGTGAATCTGACAGGCGCGCGCGGCTCCGGTTCATCCTCTTTTGCTCCGGCAATAAGCCTAGGTTGAATCCGACTTCAATATACCGTATAGGATGACTCTGAGGTTGAGTAGCTATACATCGCTCTCAGTAATATTGTCATGTCGGTTGATTTTATAATAAATCCTATGGTCCTATCTATGGGGAGCCACAAGTAAAAGGAACAAGAGTGCGAAAATCCCTCGCTGCTAAATTTAAAAGGCTCAGGGTTCTGTGTGAAAAATTACAACCCAGTACCCCACATAATTATTATTCTTTTCATGAACATTTCATAACTCAATGCGAGGAAATCTTCTAGCAAGCTGATAATAAGTTTTACTTGTGAGTCATGAAGGTATCGTACCTTTATTTGGCCAGTTCAAAACCCCTTAGAAAGCTATTTACACGGTGATATAAATATAAAGCTTGACTATCTCACAGCTTTAATGCAGACTAGTTTCCAGTCTCAAAGATCATTTTTAGGATAACAGACGAAAAAGCTAAGCTGCATGAATCTAATGCTAAAATTTCGTCTCGAAAATAGATTACTTGAGTCGACGTCTACCGATATACCGATATAGACGGCAGGATATATTAAATGATGCATCACACTGGTAGCTTTTTCGGTAGCTGTATACCGAGACAGGTCATGACATTGGCGGCTGGTAATTGGAGAAGATTGAATGCCTGTACCAGAATTCATCGTGTCATTTTAGCCATACTGTATATAAGTAAAAGAGATCCCATTCTCAGAGATCAATTTTTTTCAACCAGCGCAATTCATTACCAGCATATGAAAGTTACAATTATTTTAAATTATAGAATATCAGATTCCTACTAGAGTAACTAGGCCCTATATTAGACCATATCTGAGCGATGAAAAAAAAATGTTGCATAGGGGGTAGGCTGAAAATAGTTATCCCCAGCATATATCATACTTAATTTCTTGAACTTTTCTCCCTGATTGTTTCTCCAGGAGGACTGATGCACCTCAAGTCAAAGAAGGCGCTGAGAAACATTAGATCTATGATGACGGAATTAAAACAGATATGCTGGAGATTGGCTTATCGGTCTGCTTGGCGATATACAGAACTAAATGGCAGTTTGTGAACACTAAGCCTTTACAATGCATTGAGAGTGAGGAAGGAGAAGACAATATCTTCACTCATCGAATATAAGGCTAATCGCGGTCTTTATTATATGTTAAGAATTGTCGCGAACATATCGGAGACATTTCATGGTCACTCTGAAACGTAAAGTATAGAGGAAAAGACATACTGATTTTCCAATGTAGAAATGACGGTCGTCTAAAGAAATGATGATGATGGCATTTATATATACTACATATGTAAATACTGTACATGTTAGAAAATCCCAAGAAATATTGACGAGTTTCAGCTAAAAAGCTTGCAACCAGCAACAATTGAGAATCCGTTTATATATCGAGGTATAGTATGAAAAAGCTAGCTCAAGCCTAGTTTAAACAAAGCTTTAACTGGTATTTCCGAGTCTAATTGACTTCAGCCCAAGCTAGTTGTAGCTCAATAGACGATATACTACTACACTAGATGCAGGTAGTACTCAGTACGTAGAGTCAGTACTGTGTGATTAAAAAGACTCTGAAAGAGCTTCAGAAAGTGTAGAGAGAAAGATACGGCACATGTGCACTGAGGCTCGGACTGCAGACTCTGTGCAGACTCTGCAGAACACAGTCTACCAGTAGGTCAACTTTCGAGTCTGTGAGACTCTGTGTGAGTATTTTGGGGGTGGGTCTTTGACCTAGGCATAGACTACAGCCGTGTCGACCAACATAAAGACGTCTCGTCATATGCAGAGTATGTGGAGTTCCACACTCAGTATAACGTACTGCACTTAGACTAGACTATAGGATCGGAAGGTTCAAAGATCGATGTTTGGCAGTCTAGCTAGTCTACGTCGACTATGGATCGGATTTAGGTGTACTAGTAAGAGTAAGAAAAGAACGAAATGGCATTATGGAAACTCTAACAGTAACAATACAATTTCAAAAGTAAAAAGTCTAGTTATCTATATAACGTGCTCAGCAGTATTTGCAATATTGGTTTGTGCATCTAGGGGGGTCTGAGTAGATTAGTCAACCTAAAAAGTTGGTGGATAATATTACAGTAGATGATGATAGACTCGTCGAAACTTTCAACTGCTCTGGACATATCTTGGAAAAAGTCCAAAAGCAGAAAAAGTCGTAGACTATGGTCTAACGGTGGTTATTTGTTTCTGCCACATTTGTTAATTCATCAAAAATAGTCTCTTGGCCACCAAAATCAAAACCCAGTGCCGAAATATGCTTCATATACCGATATATGAGCTGTTGATCATACTTCTTTTTAGAAAAGAAATGAAAACATGATGACAATATCAAGAAGAAGAGAAAAGAAAACGCTCACGACGTGAACAAAATGGCCACGGATAAATGAATCCATAATAGAGCGTGGCTGAAATAAATATTGGTGCATTGCTTTTGTAAGTTATCGATTTTTTTAGCACTTAATCTCTTTTCTCGAAATGTCAGTAGAGTAGCGTCAAAATCAATGTGCAGTGAAGTTAATGTATACTAAAGTTAATCCAAGCTGGATGTTCACACTGTATGGAAGCTTGTCTAACTCAGCATCACGCTGTATTATCGTTGTTGCTTTTTGCTCCACAATATACCCAGTGTTCAGTTCATGAATATTTCTTTGGTTTAATAAATAATCACCCAGACAGCTCTTACATCATAAGAAGCTGAGTCCTTCTTTTCTCTACCAAAGGTGTAGGCCCAGAATTTAGCTCTTCAAGGCTTTTCTTGCCAGACAGTGTCTCATTACTCTTAGCAGCGCCAGAAGAGCTCATTAGATGATGCGCGTGTGATTCTACATGCTGTAAGCAATAGAAAACACCATTGACAACAGAAAGGTATCCTGCCTGTGCATCTAGTAACACACCACAATCACCGCATGTCAGGCAAGCAAGATGATATCGAGAAAATCCATCGTCAAGGCACTCCCCCTCAATTCCTAGCTGGCAAGTCGGGCAAATGCTGTTATTTTGAGCATGGTAGCATTTATGACAGAGGGGATTGTCATTAAAAATGTAGAATTCGGTCTTAGTTGTAGCTGTAGGTAGAGTTGACGTTGGTGCACCTTTCTGAAAGTTGCATGTGCCGCATTCAGCGCAATTGAAGCATTCTCTATGCCAGCGCCCAGAAAGTGTGCCATCTCGGGACGATACAGACTTCCCCACAATAGCCAAGTTACAGCCTTTGCAAGGACCTTTTTTGGCACGCCGTTTCATCGTTCGGGTATTGTGGCTTTTTTTGAGGGCTTCTGATTGGAAACCATCGTCCAAAAAAGGTGTCAACGGAGTTAGTGTAGTGTGATCTGCAGGTGTGGTAGGACTATTAGGATCTCGGGAGGACGCCGAAGATTCGGATCGGGATACAATTCCTGGTGCTGTTGAGGACGCTGGCTGGTGATATCCTTGGTCGTGATGTTGCTGGTGGTGCTGCCAGTTCTCAGAGTTTGGAGTTGTGGCCCGTGCTAGCTGCTCGCCAAGATTTAAATTTGGAAAAGGCGGCGGTTTGGTTGAGGTGGGGGAAAGGTCTAAGGGTCGGGGCGAAGGTGGTTGATATTGGACTATTGGTTGGTTTGGAGGCTGAGTATTAAGCATCAAACTTTGCGCGGCTGTTTTCTTTTGAGCTATAGAACTTGCTATAGTTGCACCTGGATCAAGTGTTGTGGGATATTGGGCGCTGGCTAGAGTCTCTTCGAGCGACCGCATTTGGGCCTCACCTCCTTGATACGATACCAAAGTTGGTTTACTGAGATTCGGCGCAATGGTGTTGTGAGTTGGATCGTTATCTGTAGAATAAACGGAGGATCCTTCGGAATTAGGTCTATCATGTGCGTTTGGAGTTTCGAGGATTGTATTTGATATAGTTAATGTTTCATCATTTAAAGGTTGAGAAATACCCGCTAGAGGTGCCAAATGAGCGCTTTTGACGTCTGTTTGCTGTAAGTCTGATCCAAAGCTAGATATAGTCTTTTGGCTGATAATATTAGACTGCGAAGTATTGGCAGCATTGTCTCGAACCTCTGGAATTGTTGAGGGTGTCCTGACTGAATGGCTCTGGCTTGGTCGTCCGCTACTATTACTACTGGTAGAACTACTTCTTGAAGATGGCCTATATAGCGCTTGAGACTTGTTCGAGCTTCGGGTAGACTCTAAATGCGTTGAAGGTTTATTGCCGGATTTCTTGACATCGAATCCAGCTCGCTCGTAGACAGACTTGACAGCAGCACCTGAAACGAACATGGGAAAGGCAGAGTCCAAGTTGCGCCATCGTGAGGGTTGCTGTGAAGGCGTAGTAGAGGGTGGCATTCAAAGTGTTTTAGAAAATAAAAAGGTGTGGGGTAGTTCAATGTGTCCTTAAGCTTGTAAGTACAGTGCCGACATTAGCAGCGGTGTCAAGAGAATGTGGTGGTGGTGGCAGTATTTGGAGAAAACTGGCAGTCGTTAACCTGTTAGGCGATCTGGGACTAAGGAGGTTGGAAAAAAATAAAAGAAGAGCTGAACCTAAAAGGGAAACTCAGAATTCTGTAGTCTACAAGTTTGAGTACGTCATGCGAAAGAATGGCTTCATTATTAAACCAGCAAAAAATAAAAAAATAACCTTCACCAACCAGACTACGCGTAAGCGCTAAAAGTCTACGTACGCCCTACGGCATGACACAGTAGTGGAATAGACGCGTTTGCCAGATTCTCACTTTTAATAATAGTAACCTCTTGTCTAGACTACATGTGTCAAGAAAATTGACCGCAAATTTGAAGCATCTGTAGGGAGTTTGTAAGATAATTGTAGACTCACCTTCTCTAATTACATGTGCACTGACATTCGGCTTGATTCTTAGGGATGAAATAGAGTCAAACGCAAAAGTTTCATCGTGGATCTAGATGTCGGCGCAGGAACAATGAAACCAGCGAGGTCTATCATCAATCATGTGCATAGAACAGAACGGCGTACGTATGTGCGAGTTGAATAGAGTCAATAGACTACTTATTTGTTCATACGGTAAGTATCCACGTAATTGTGTCGTGTTATTATAGCACTACCGTAGCTGGCTTTAGGTAAAATATAAGTAGGCTCTAGGCTTGTTTTCTTGTTTACTCGTTTACTTGTTGGCAAGTTGTTGCTATTCTATCTGATCCATTTTTGAGCCTGAATATCCTTACTGTCAACGTACCTGATTCTTGAGAAGAGAGGTGAGACGGCGAAAAGGCTAGTGATTTATTTACTGGAGAGTTTTAAGGAGTAAATTAGTAACAGTCATGTGTCCTAGACAATACTGAGCTCTGAGAGCTGACTTTTAATTGCTGCGATAGTGGTTGATTCCCTTATACTTGGCTCGTTACTACTAGTTAATCAATTCAGAGTATAAACGGACCACTACACTATTTACGTTCCCTCAGAACTAACGTTCGAACATGAATAAACACTAGTTGGCAAAGGTTTCACTAGCTATTCAAGTAAGCAAGCGATCAATGCATCCAACTTAGACCTCAAGATCGCATCAACTACCTTTATGATGCTTTCCTCTTTTTTCTTTCTAACGTTTGCAAAGATTTTTTCTGCTAACCATATTACCACGGGTGCCATATTACCACAGGTTACAAAGCCCCGAGCCGCCCTTAAAAAAGTATCACCATGATAGAGATAGACTATTGAGCTGGTTAAAACTTCCAAAATGAAATATTACCTCCTAGTTGTATGTATTGCAGTCCCGCCTGGCTAATTTTGCCTAAAGTACAATATACGGTATTCAGCAAAAGTCGCGTTCGCTGGTATTCATTGGTGAGCAGTGAGCACCATGAGCTTATACCGATGCATTAAAGACAAACCGTTAAAATCCTCTTTGGATTTTTAGTCATATTGCGCGTTCTTAGGTCTTTACATTATTTCTTTCATATTTGAGCCTTGTGTTTGGGATACTGGTAAACTACTTGTATTAGTCCCCTCCAGGGCCTCCACTACTATCACAGAAAAGACTTTTTCAATTGAAGGCCTAGTCATATCACCAGGAGGTCTCATTCTCCCAGAGTCAGAGATGGAATTGAACAAGTTAAGGTCAAAATGATAGACTACGGATAGGAGATGCTACTAAGGGTAATATCTTGCATTCTAACTAGGAAGAGAGCAGAATGGCACTATTTGAACCCTAACAAATGGAGACAACAAATTGGAAACAATGTAACAACTTTCAGCAAGCCTTCCAGGTCAGGAAAGTTGTAATCCTCGAGATAACAATAAATATATCGTACATTTGATTTGCCTCGAGTGTCTTGCTTTGCTTAAAAACAATGAGCGTGTCGGCGATCTAGTCTAGTTAACGAGACCTACACAAATGCCAAAAAAAAGAAAAGAAAACGGGAAGCGTTCTTTGCCAGTGCCGTTGAGTCATTGACCGTAACAAGACCAGACTATACGCGTTGGGATCTAGCCGACCATGCGTAGACTTCGCAATAACCTTAAATTGCCATACATACCGATAAATCACGTATAACTGTCTACGATTGGTGGACACAGGCGTACTGGCCCGGCTTATGAGAGCTAGCCAGAGCCCTGGACCCTCATGCAGACAGAGATGAAAAACCATTTTCTAGACTAACCACTTCCTACAGGGCCCAGTGGTCCATGGCCCTGGGTATCTAATCATAGCTAACTATCGCCACAGAAACATCCCGTCCTCCCTCCAACTTACCGTTGTAGTAGAGTAACCCCCAGTGTTCATCCTTCATAAGCTTCCAGAACCTACTCTACGACGGTAGTCTAGCATACTAATTTCCCTAAGTTATTGGTGCCAACTCCTCCTCCCCGCATTCAAGCCACCCCACATACACTGCAGGTCGAACAGACTCGCGACCAGAAAAGAAAAGGCCCTAGCTCCACTGTTTTTTTGTGTTTTTTAGGCATTTTGGCCTACTGTATTTAACATGCTTCCAATTTCTTATACTTCAGTATACTGTTCTATTTGTGCTAGTTTCCTTTCTGTCAGTTGGCTTTAGCCTATATCCGGGTGGCTATTGTATCACTGACCAACGGACAAAAAGAATCTGACTCCCTAGGCCTCCACGCGAGAGAAAACAACCGATAACAGTCCTAGTCAATTAAGGGCTCCCGGGCGCTGCAAACACAAACTATGAGCGCAGATTACAGTCCGGTCACTACATAGCGATGAGCCCAGAGGTCTACGAAAACTAAACTACCCAATGGCAGAAAATTTCGATAATATCCATGTCAAAAGACCAGCGAGAGACTTAACTCCAACAGATTGGAAGAACATGAACAAGCTAATGAGCATCCAGAGCTATGGCCAATTCATTACAAAATCAAAGATGATTATGATCGACGAAGCGAGAAAAACTAGAGATCTTTCTCTCCCAATAGTCTACACATTAGCTCAATATTCAAGGTGCCGGTATGCTGTAGAATCTTTGTACATAGAGCAACTCCTACTGTACGTTTGACTATTATTTGTTATAAAGTTACAACAACACAAACAACGAATACATACTGAATAATAAACTAGTCAAATGGATCAAAGACATCGGAATTATCTACAATATGCCTAGAATAATCGCCAGAAGGAAAATGAGACTCAAATGTCAATGATAGAACCAAGCCCTGAGGGGGGCTGAAAAATGTAAACGCTGTGAAGCAGAAGAAACCAGGCAAATTTGCTTAAAAAGGGAAAAGTTCCCAAGATTGATTAACGCAGTATATCACTAAGGTTGAGAAATCCGAAGTATGTCAATTACCGGTAGGTAAAAATGCCTAAAAAAAAGATTGATAATTAACGAGGTGAAAATCTCGAAGACGAAATATTGAAAAAAAACAAAAAAAAAAAGTAAATATGATGACCGCCGTCCTCCTGCCGTGAGCATTAACAACTCCGTCATTACAACAGTTTGTTGTATTAGGCCTTTGCACTGTGTCGTGTTGCCTCCATCAAGGCCCGAATAATGCTTCTAATTATACTCCTCCTTCTTAATTTAACAGCCGGTGGCCGCTTTTGGCAATGCAAAAACCGATCCCCAGCCATAAAATGATCCACTCTAAGCCATGGCCAGCTTTAAAATTTTTTAAGGCTCTATAAGAGCTTTATTAGTAGAAATTAATAGTTTTATTTTGAATAAAATCCGTGAAAAAAGAAAAAAAACCGAGATGTAGTGGCTCAATGGTAGAGCATTGGATTCCAATCAAGGAGTATAACTATCCAAAGGCTGCAGGTTCGATTCCTGTCTACGTCAAAGTGTCTATTTTTTTTGGAGTTTTCAATGTCAGGAGAGTAATCGCAGATACAGTATATATCGTTTCGTTCAGGGGGCCTATAGATAGCAGTAGTTTTTTGAGGAAAGTTCTCAGCACATGCATACTTGGTACTAGTTAGCTAGTTGGTAGACATGTTTTTTGATGTGAGATAAAAAGGTTTTTATCACTTCTCTTAGTCTACTGTACTTCTTGGAAGAAAATCTTAATTTCAATTACACTTTGGTAGGCAAAGGCAGAATACCCAATAGTGTGCTTATATACAGTCTACCTCGATGGATACTTAAGAAAAGAGACCAAAAGATTTTGCCATCGCTTTAATTCATTTCAATTCATTTCACTCCTTTCAATTATTGTTTTAAAGAATTGAGTCTCTGAAGTGAAGTTCACTAGATAAGCTGTTGAGGGCCAACTTGAGGCTTTCCTGTACCGGTAATGAGTGCAACACAAAGTCATAACAATGCCCTAAGTTACGCTTTTGTGATGAAATATTCACACTTGAACTATCACCTCCACTTACTTCAACAGCCTACTGGACCCAATTTTCGCATTGGCTGAGCTGCAGTTTGAATAAGGCGCGACCATACAGCAGTTGGCCACCTTGCATTTTATATTCTCTTGATTTCCTTTTATTTCTTCACTCTTTACCATGCTTTGACCCTTTGAAATATTTTTCTACTCTAACCTCCTTTTATCTGCGACTGATATTCGTCTCTTACAGAATTCAGGTCCCTGCTTATTTACTGTATTTGCATCTTTATTTTTGTTCAACAAACACGCCTCTATAGATGATTATAGAGTTCCTCTTTTGTCTCTTTTTGATCTGGATTTATTTCGCTTCAAACTCACCTGCTGCACAAACGTCTTCCTCGCAGAGTAATCAGGAACGAAGAAAGAAAGAACGCCTTAGATCTCATCCAACACAATTTCGTGATCAGTACCCGACCCACGCTCCTCAACAACAGCATCGCCCACAGTACTATTTGCCGCCACGGGGGCCACCGTACCAGCAGCCTGTCCCGCAACACTTTGCCACTCAACCTGGATATTACTATCCACAGCACCCACGACCCCCACAGCCCTCCCAGCCACTTCATCAGCTCTACCCTGCGCATTATCAAAACCCAGCATTCCAGTTTGCACAGAACCAACAAGTGCAACAAAGACCTCGTCGTCACAACTCTAGTAAATCACAAGATATCCCTGTGAAGCTTTTACGAAGGCGCTCCCAGCCGCCGGTTTATCGTAAGCCTGTAAACCCTCTGCCTCCTCCCGAACAGGAACACGAAAATTCTTTCTTCGAAGACTCTGAAATTCCAGAACATCTAAAACTCAACATCCCCATAGCTGTACCGGAGATGCCTCCCAAAAAAGCTAATGCCCGATCACACCCAGCGGTAGCTACGAAAAGAAAAAGTTTCCCATTGGACCCTAGTACGACGTCTTCTACTAACAGCGAATTTCCACAACTTGCTGCAAAGGGTCTATATGCATTTGAAATCAAGGGAGATGGCAACTGCTTGTTCCGAGCGCTGAGTGATCAGTACTACGGCGACGCCGGAAAAGCCCACCCAGAGATACGCAAAACGATCATAGATTTCCTGCGATCTCATCCGGATGACTTTAAAGTGTTTATTGAGTGTGAAGGCGAAGAGACCTGGGAACAGCACCTGTCGCGAATGAGCCGTGACGGAGTGTTCGGAGATCACGCTGAGATTGTTGCATTTTCGAGGGCGGCTAACGTGAACGTCATTATATACCAACGAACCACTCACTTTCTGATTACCCCAGATGAAGGTGAATTAGATACAGAGAGGGACAGAGTAAGTGCAGCTAAAGCTATTCGGAGTCGCCGGACGTTGCACATAGCGTACCACAACTGGGAGCATTACTCGTCGATCCGAAAAGTTGCAGGGCCACATAGCGGATTACCCCAGATTGATTTTAAGCTGCGTATGAGTGGTGATCCCAGCAGTAAGAGCGGAGAAAGGCTCGGGTCTGAAAAGAAGGCAGTTAAGAAAGAAGTGGCTTCTAAAGTTCAAATGATACTTCAAAGCTGTCCGTTCATGGGCAAGAGTCAAGCGAGTCAGAAGTTGGCAGAATTAGTGCTATTAGATAACAGGCTGGATGTCGACAAAGCTATTGAAGCAGTGTACGAGGATCCAGACAGGTTTACCGAGCCAGCAGAGACGACAGCTCCTGCTGGGACAGAAGGCCAAACCGAAGAGCCTAACCGAAAGAAGGTACCAAGGAAAATGACGCCGCGAGAAAAGAAGGAGAAGCAAAAGCGGGAGCAGATAGAACGCCGAAAGCAGGCTAAAGTAGCAGGCCCGGCTGCATCCATCATGTCCGAAACATCAGAGGATGGAATGGCACCTAGCATCATGGCTATTCCTATTTAGCATTAACTGAGATATACTAATCCATAGAAAGGGCTTTATGCCTTTCAAAACGGGAATACGAAAAAAAAAAAGAAGCCAAAAAGTCAATCCAAAAAAATCATTAGCAATAGTTAAATTATTTATGTAACAAAATAGACTAAACTCTATCTATAAATTTACACAGAGATTAGGCATGGGCCTTGACGGAAGCCTGGAGCTTTCCGACGTTGGCACCAACAATGGTCTCAATCTTTTCACCATTCTTGAAGAAGATGAAGGTAGGCATGGCAGAAACGGCGTACTCTCTGGCGATATCGGGGCTCTCATCAATGTCGACCTTGTAGAAGTGGGCACCAGTGTGAACACCGGAAAGCTTCTCAACGACGGGGCTGATCATCTTGCAAGGGCCGCACCAGGTGGCGTAGAAGTCGACAACGGTAAGTCCGGAGAAGGCGATTTCCTTCTGGAATTCGGCAAGAGTTTGAATTTGGCTGACCATTTTAGGTAGTGTTGTGGAAAAGTGCTTGATTGCGGTTGAAGTAAACGGTGTAGATTGTTTTGAGATCGTTGACTGAGCAAGAATCGAAAAGGCTTTAGGGATAAGGCGAAGAGATGAAGAGTGTTTGTATGACATTTTTAAAAGGAAAAGAAAAAGAAGAAAAAGAAGAACAGGGAAGGAAATCAGAATTTAAATAGGAATTTTATTTTGGTTTTTTTATTTTTTTTATTTAATTAGAAACAGCCTACCGGTTGTATTTCTTGCCCAACATGCGTGTGCGAGGGAGAGTGCAATAGCGCTAATAATATTCTCAGTATGGCACATGTATGCAATTATTAAGAGCTCGCTCAAGGGAATCGATTATTATTAATGAGAGAAGGTGAGGAAATGACCTTCGGATTATAAATGTGTGCCCGTGCAAGGCCAGATTTCTAGCTCTTTCTTAAAGGCTTTGAAGTTTCATTTATAAGGCTCAACTGGCTCAACTGGCTCGACTCGCTCGAGAGGCTCCAAAACCGCTCTCTTCGTATGGGCTCATTGCTCAATAGGCGAATTGTTCTTATTAACGAAATTACAGAAAATTATGTAATATCACGTGAATCCTATTTTATTAATACGCGTAGTCTAGTCTACGGCGCCTTTAGACCTGGGTCTAATCAATTTAGAGTCTAGACCTCTGGTGACAAATAGGTGCGTACTACGTGACTAATCGTGATAAAACTTTGCTCAGCTCGCTAACAATTGATGGTAAGCACTGCCATCAGAAAACCGTCCCTTTCCACCCGCTTAAGAATTAGTATTACAGAGCTTTTCACAAGCGTTGAGCACAGTCGTTTACTATGGAATCCTCTCTTCAATCCCGAGTTCACATTGGTAAGCCACTCTCTCGTACTGGGTCTCTCTCGGACTCTATTTTATACTCGACTAACACTTAAATAGCCAATTTGGACCCCACAATCACTCGAGACCACTTAATGGCACTATTCCTGCCGTTTGGCCCCATTATTGATATACTTTTGCCTATAGATAACAAGGCCAAAAACACGTCGAGAGGGTTTGCAGACGTGCAGTTTGAGAATATCGGAGACGCAGAAGCTGCAATCGACAACATGGAAGGTGCCGAAGTGTACGGTAAAGTGCTGCGAGTTCGAAGAAGCACGAAGGAGGGTCCGAAACTAGATCAGAAGAAAGCAGTGTGGGAACAAGTGACGGCAGCACAAGTAGAACGACAACAGGCTGGTCCATTGTCAGTTGACATGGCTGAAGTATCATAAATTTGAAATGTCTAGGTAATCGGAAAAATGAAATATGATTAAATATGAATGGTATGTACTATGATGAGTTTAGTGCTCGGCAGACTTTCCCTGGCGCTTGAGTCTCAGAGTGGTATCCTTTTGGAACTTGCCAATAATGGTGTAACCAGCAATTCCGACAGCAAATGCCGAAGCAACAACTTGGAGCAATAAGTTAGTCTAAGAAAAGAGAAAAGAGTTATGGCTTGAGACTTACACAGAGGGTACACCTCGACAGGGACAAACTGCTTCCAGTTAGCCTTAGCAGCAGGCTTCTATAGAGAAAAGAAAAGAGTTAGCCAACTGGGTTAATTCCTACCAAGTTCGAAATAGACGATTAAAAAAAACACACCACACTAGCGTATGTTTGGACTTAAAAAGGGAAATAAGCTCATCAATCGTGAATCTCTTAAGGGGACGAAGTCACAACGAGAAACTAATGAAGAACAAACTTAAAACTTACAGCAGCAGACATGAGAACACGAGTAGGAATCATTGTGAATTGTGTGTGAGTTTGTGGGTTTGGATATCGAGGTGGTTTTTGTTTGAAGGAAGAGATTCAGTATTTTTAAGAGGTTCAAATAAATTCTTGTTCAAATTAGAAAAAGAGATGGAAAAATTATAACTCAACCCTGCTTGTCGCTTATTGGTCAAATTCAGTTCAATTCCTCGGTGGCTTCCATCGAGGCCCAGGGCATACTTAAATTTGCCCTAACCTTGGTGGGTAGTGGAAAATAGGCCTAATGTTAGTCATTGCCAATCAACTGGCTGAGTCTGGCTCTACTCAGAATTCTGGCTACTTGCTCAATTTTATCTCAATTCGTCAAGTTTTTTAGTCTTCAAGATTGAATTTGAATTGAGTAGACTTATAGTAGATAAGCCTGTGTAACTAATTTTTAGATGCCGTTACAGTTACAATGAGAATCTTTGAGCTGTAAGTTACTTCGGCTTCTTGCAGTTCCAAGGCATCTTAAGTCTTACGCCTTAGGATTTAAGAACATCACTCTAACTTCAGGTTATCTTAACCTCGCAAATATCTCAATCAGTTTTAACAACTTTATCTTTTGGCTATTTTGTGGTTTATCGGCTTTGTTAAAACTATTGGATCTGTACGACTCTTTGCAATACATTTGTATACCGGTAGAGTCGGGTAGACTAATTGATGCGCGCTTAGAGATATCGTGATTTATATATGGCTTCACATGTTTTTGATTTTAAATATCCCGCATTTATAAAGGTACTAAAAACCATTCAGAAGCAAACCCGTGCACGCATTTGTATCACGGATTCTCATTTATCACATAAACTTAGAGCGCAAAATTTCCGCTCCAGGCAAAATCTCTGGTGGTGAGACCAAGGTATACGGCACAAGGCACAATCCAAGACGGTTTTGAAGTGTCCCTTGCAAACAGAAATATCACGTCCCTGCCGGTCAAATGAAATGTTACCAGACTCTCCGCATGATAAATTGGGCTTGTCGAACACCCCGCAGCCGTCTAATAGGAGTACCACCAATGCCACTAGCAGAACTGTTATCACAAGTTAGAATTTACACGTAGAACTGGAATGCATAGGAACCATCGTAAAGTCCATTGTTAGTGGCTGTGGCATTGATCGAGTAAACGTGTACAGTGTCCCGCAATGCGGGGTTACCACCAAGACCACATCCAGAACGAGGGGCATAGGCAGGGTCACTGGTCTGAGCAGTAAATGTTGTATTGAGCTTTGAAGGAACACCATCCAGATTATCCAAGAGGGATAAATTTGGTTCTCAATCTGGTCAAAGCCATCAGGAAACAACAGACTATCGGGATCAGGTGTGTTACTTGCGGAAATGGAGATGGAGTCAACTGCTTTCCAAGAAGGAGGATCAGAAAGATCAAGACTAATGTTGGATTGAAGACATATGACAGCAGTGTTGCTAACAGTGAAGCCGGAGTAAGAAAGACCAAATTCAAACTTGAAACGAGACTCCATGTTGTTCTTGTCAAAGAAACGGTAGTCAATGTGAAGTCCCTCGGTAAAATCTTTTCAGATAGAACAATGTCATCTTCTGCAATGTACCAGAGAGTGAAGGTGTTGAGGTCTCTAAAAGTGTCGTCACCTTCAAGATAACTCTCACCTGGGTCAGAAAGACCAAAAATAATGTTAACATCGGAGTAAGAGGCCTTGGTAGAGATTTCTATAACGTTGTTAATGAGCAAGTAGTTGATGAGACAGCCTCACTTTTCGGCAATTCGAGAAGTTCCTTCGAGAGGAGTTAACATGTAAGGAAATGTGACAAATCCGGAGCATCATGGAGCGCTGCAAGAGTCGCCTAGCTTGTCATGATCAACAGTGATTCAACACTGTTAGGGCGCTTTTCACCAAGACCAGCCGCACTATCACTCAAAGTAATAAAAAAAAGGTTTCCCAAAGGCAAAGTGTTGTTAACGTTCTTGAGTACTTAGTACAACGGCTTCAGTAGTCTAGTGGCAATTTGAATGGAAGCAGTCTTGGAGATATACCACAAACTTACTGGAAGGAATATGTAGAGCCTGTAGACTACGTAGTTAAAGGACTTGTAAAGTTCTCAGGTGAAGTCTGCCCGACCCACGATAAAAGTAACACTGTTGAAAAAGATAGACTGCCAACCAGTGGCAGCCACTGTATCAAATAGTCTAGTGTTTCAACTTGATCCTAATTCATGCTTTACCTCACATCTAGGTTCATATTCCAAAATTTGGATAGCGCTAAATTTCAAAAAGCCGCTTAAGTTACGGCTTTATGCAAATAATAAAATAAAAGTAAAATAAAAAACTAAGTCAAACTCGGGTCAATATATACTATATCCGAAAGCCGAAAAAAGACTACTGTACTACTTCACAAGTTGAATCACAACCTAACATTAAAAGAAAACTCACATACATAACCAGCAATTTATTCTTCCTCACACTGACCGCTGCCTGGCTAGCGAGGTGCAGCCGACGGAACTTGGTCACACGAAGATGGAGCGGACATGCGAGGAGCCTGGTAGATTTGCGTGCTATTTTTTGTCAAGAGGTGTGGAGTGCGATTGCGCCGTGGTTTGTAGAATTTGAATATCTTCTATCCAAGTCAACTAGCCTACCTAAATCTCATCTTGGATTATTGAAGTCTTCTGTAGCCCCTACAGTGTGTTGTTAATCTAATTGCTGTCGTAGGTGTAGTCAATGTTTTATATCTACTACTGTAGTTTACCTCTTATCATCCCTCGGTGCGAATCCTCGATGCGTTTCCAGATATAAATATATATAGTATATATAGTACTATACTTCTTTTAATACTACACACTGTGCACAGTGTTTTCAGGCACTGATCATCATGGTAATGTTATTAGTTCACCTACCGGTAGCTCGCACTACTCCCAACCCATAACATAGTAATCATGGAAGAAATATTCATCTCTGTTGAAGTCATTGAAGCGAGTATGTAAAGCTCGACGGTTAGCATCCATCTTTAGTTGCGAGAAAATACTGTACAACAATTAATCGATTCAACTAGACTACTAAGTCTATATAAACGTTTCTTTAGCATGATCTGCATTTGATTTGGCTTGGCTTGGCTCCATCTTTTCACTTCTAAAGAAGCAACCATTTATTTTTCTTGAGAGTCTATGCAATCAATTGCACAAATAAGTTAATGATAGCGTCACTCACTCACGTCCTCGTTCAACTTCTTTCGCTTTGTTTGATTGATAAGAGTCCGTAGCTTGGCAAAATCAAGAAAAACATAATGAGCGCAAAGAGGATAAGCGCCACCCTCAAACAAATTTGGATTATGAAACTCACAAAAGTCGGCAAGACCGAAATACCCACTATCTGTGGAGTTTTTAAATGTACTTCCAAACAAGTAAGTTTCGGCTGAGTCCAAGCTTGGATATAAGAACAATACAGCGTTGAGTTGAAGATTTGGGTGCTTCAATACCTGGGAGCGCAGCCTGTCGTAGTCAATGGTTATTACAGGAGTTTGGTCACTTAATGATTTCATATCAAGCCGATAGTTAAGCTGGCACAGATTGAGCCCCCATTTTAACATGGTACTGGAGAGAAATTCGGAGTAGTCTATAAGGTCTGATCTCAAAAGTCGCAGGTTATATTCGAGAGTTTCCAATAGATCAAAATGTATTGAGATGAGTTCGAATTCTTCTTGTAAGAGGGGGTCAATTTGCAAACTTGAAAGACTTTGTCTGTTTGAACTTAACAGATTACCAATTACCTCGCAATAAGGTAGATGTGGAACAATGCCTGCTTGCCCCCAAACTTGTAGCTCAGTCAAGTTCCGAAAGTAAAACTTGCAATTATTTCTTTGATAACCATCCACTCCTTGGGCATAACTCAACGTAAGAGAGCGTACCTTATCATAGACACGATACTGTTTTTCCTCGATCCCTGGAGTCAATAAAAAATTATGGTTGCATTTGAGAACTCTGACTGTTGAGGGGATCCAATCAATGCTAAGGACACTCCAAAAACTTGACACGTCCAAATAGACGAGGGATGCACGGAAAACTTGCCGTTTTGATAATCCCCACCAAAGCAAAATCCTCGTAAATTCATTAAGAGAGAACCTCCCACTTCAGGCCATGAGGATCCTGGCAACAGGTGCATATCTACCACATATGGCAGCAATCCAAAACAGGATAACAATTCAATTATTAAGCGCCCTCGCCCGCAAAAAGACTCAGAACTCAGTCTAAGGCTGATCTTGTTTTTAAAAGTTCCCAAAACCCTACCAAGATCAGTGTGCGCTTCGTCATTTTCTTCACGCGTCATCATGTTAAGCATCAATTCTTTTAAAACGGGCATTGTCTGGGGGTTCACCAGTTTGAGAGTTAGCAAGTACCTATTAAGTACTACACTGTAATTCCCATGTACCCACGTCCAGGTTGTCTTATTTATCCTCATGATATCTGCGCCAATTTTGAAAAACTTTGACAAGCTTGAAGACGGATTCCTTTGAATCAAAACGTTTGAGGAACCTACCGGTATACTCGTCGCCGACAGAATAACAGGGTATTTTATCTCTATTTGAGTTACCCCATAAACAGTTCAGGAATGAAGTAGTCCGTTTAAAATCAGGATTCACGGCATTTGAAAGAAGTCGATAGCTCCATGGCAAATCCTTTCTTTCATGAAAATATCCACATATACGTGCTTCCATAAAATCGGGTGAGAGCTCTTCGCAAGGCCCGACAAGTGGATGAAAGGTTGAGTCCATCTTGTTGTTCCCAATGACTGTCATTATCGAAATCCAAGTAGTAACCAAGGCAATTGACGGGGTAAAGCACATGGTGAAGAATCTTAAGCAAGAGGCAGGAATTGAAGCATCATGAGCCGAGCTATGTATGTGAGTTCAAGTGGTCAATTTGTAGTTTCAATAGCACTTTAGGAGCCAAACTGATGCTTCAAACAGCTGTACAAATAGTAAAAGCAGGATTATCGTATTACAGGCATATCTTCAATAACCCTGATTATATGCGAGGGTCAAATTTTCCTCAAAAGTGTGAGTGTGATGTAAGATACACAGATCATGTAAGGGTTGGTGTGTAATATTATATATGTAGTAGTAGGCGTTTCAGTTCTGGTGCTTTTTGGCTCCTGGAGTACTTGCAATTGATAATTAAAGAGTGTTGAGTAACGTCAGTACTGAGCTTTGATTCACTTGCGAATTCAACAAAAAAAGTTCAAAAAAAGTTCATTTCACTTACCGGCGATACCGTTATATGACGATGATGTTGGTCTCATTACTTAATATAATTGAAGTAAAAGGGTGCTACATGATAGTTTCGCTAGTTCCCTTACTTGTTGATTTTATCTTTACACCATTGAATTTGTTTGCTGTATTTCATCTGGAAAATGTAAATGACAGGTGTATGTCTGACCCTCTGCGATTCCAGGATTGTGACAGGGTCTAAGTGTGACACAAGTTAAGGTAACATTTGGTATTGAAGATATCGATATCTGTCAACCCAGTCCATTTTATACTATACTCAACTAGACGATATAAGCTAGCATAGTTTATTCCATTAGTTTAGTTCATAGCTAGTACACAATGATGACCACATTAGGGTCAGACTCAACCCTCGTCCAATCCTCATCCTCTCCGTCGTCACCTCCCTCTCCAACAAATACGCAATCCCAAGGCCAGCAGCAACAGCTACAACAGCAGCACTCACGACAACCTCCACTTCCAATTCCGCATCTTCACCATTACCACCATTTTCACCGCCATCACCGCCATCTTCATCGCCATCTTCACCGCCGCCATCACCGCGAACCACCCATAACCGTCAACACGCCTATCACTAACTCGCCCACCACCAACACGCTTGGACCCACCAACACAGATACAGCCATCGCAACAGGCACAACCGCCACATCTAACCTGAGCACAGCGCTCCCTGTTTCATTTGGGGCTGTCACTTGGTATTCTGCATCTATTGATTCTGAAGGTCCCAATTCTGGATTGGCGCCAGTGATAGTTAAATTGCTGGATTCGGATCCTGATCGGGATTTTTATGGTTTCCATGATGCAGGAGTAGGAAGTGGAGTGCCAGGAGTGCCAGAAGAATCAGATGGAGGCCATGGTGATTTGTTGTCGTCTAGGATTAGGTATGTTGTAAATATGCATCGTCGACCTAAGCGGTTTTGTTCTGGGAATGAACCTAGACCTGACCCTGAACCTGGACTTGGACCTGCAGCAACTGGACCTAATTTCAAACCGTTGCACATTGATACCAGAAACTCCAATAGCAGCACAAATACCAATTACAATGACGGTGACGACTTGGGCAACAGTTTTCTTGCAAATGGAACTAGCACCAGCAGTGACATGTTCAATGAAGAAACTCTGAGATTGTATCAGAGCAGATTTCGAGATGAACAGAATCCGTACGTTACGGCTCAACCTCGCACTCAATCGCGTATGCTAATGCCCAATGATGAGGATGCTGAGAATTATTTGAGAGCCAATCTTGGACTTAATCTTAATCTTGATCGGGATCGGGATGATGATAGTGATAGTGATAGTGGCGGTGATGAGAATTATGATGACCACACTAATGGCCAGCACACACAAGGCGGCAGAGTTGTTGTAGACAACATGATCTCGCTCAAGTGCGCTGAGCTGGAATCTATCGCAGTCAAGAACCGGATTATTCTTTGTGGACTTACACTTACGATTCCGTTGTTTTTGTATTTAAGATTTACTATATGGAATTGAACATGCAGAACGAGAGAGAGAAAAGAAAAAAAAAGATTCTTATTATTTTCTTGTATCTTTAATTATTATTAAATATTCACGAGCACTAAGGACTCTATAGGTCGCTCGCTTATACAATACATTAAGGGTGAGGAAGGAGATGTTGATATCTTCACTCATCAAATATAAACACTAGTCTTCAGACTCTACACTGAAAGTGCTAAAAATTCAAGAATTCAAGATAAATGATAATATTCATTGTACAGAGTTCTCAGTGTTCATAAAGTGCCATTTCGCCAAGCGGACCAATAATTTCCTCATCAACATACCAGCTTCGTATTCTGTTATCGTGGCTCTGATGTTAATCTGTGCTTTCTCCGACTCAAGGTGTATCAGTCCTCCTGGCAAAATAATCAAGAGGTAAAGTTGGACCATGGCCTCGCCCAAATCATCCTTCTCACTGCCTTCAGTGACTTTCAAATTGTTATACCTCGTCACCTTCTCCTCATATCTGTCATCCAGAGTTTTGAGCACATTTCCTCGTGGTATGACTTGAACATTTGATTGCATCAGTCCCATATATAACCAACAGATAACGAATTTTGTTATGGCGATCATGGCCTATTCCTTTTTTTTGTTAAATTCTGAATGTATCCTCATGATTGATACCAAACCCAATGGGACCGTGACAATTGTCGCAATGCAAAGATTATTATTAAATTTATAGAACTGGACTTACTGAAGGGCTCATTTTATAATTATTTCTTTTAGGAATTTTATACGCGGCTCATAAATTTTAAGAAATGATCTGCGGAGAGCTCTCTTTTAAGAAGTGATCTATGAGGCTCATCTTTTTAGGCAACAGAAGCCTCCCCTAATGCGTAACCATAGCTAGCTAGCTATAGGATCATGCTTAATTCTCTGAGCCGAAAAGTAGGCATAGAGTCAGAGTCTAGACTCTCTACCGGTACAGCAATTAACAACAAGGCCAGTTATATGCTCCCATTCAATGTCGTCCTCTGGAATAGTAGAATTAATACTGAAGAATCAGTGAAGAGACCTCTCTGCAACCGTGAAGCATCTTCATTAAAGTTTCAAACGCGTGCGAAGCGCTAGGTAAGAAGTTCAACTTAATATTGATAAAACTAAGGTACGTATCAAAAGAATCGTGAAGAGCATCCTAACATGTGGCAGTAGGTGATATGACTTTTAGCATAGGGATATACATGCCTTATTTCGCTAGGTGTCGATTTTTTTATCTATATTCATCTGTTAAACTGTGAGCGTCCGTCTTATCTTGATCTTCGACTTCGTCTTCATAATAAATCATCAATTTTCACCATTCTTCTTCTCTTGGTTGCTCTGTGTTCGCTTTCTTCTTCGTAATTGAAATCCAAATATTAGACCATATTTCGATTACCGGTATATAGATTCGATATTGCAGGGTTTCGTACTTATAATCCGTTTCTCTGTCCCAACGTACTGCTAGGTCGCATTTACAAGTCCACACTCTTTGAAAGGTGAATTCACTATCCTGTACTGCTTTTGCAGCCGAATCATCCATTTTCATACTGCAGTTGCAGAATGTTGGTGTGAGCTTCATCAAACTTTTTCATTGCAGATTGGAACTCCTCTCCAAATGCCTAAGCATTTAAACTCTCGAGAAAACGTTCCATTTTGCCTGTCCCAATATTGAGATGAAACTCGTCAATAACCGCGCTTCTAGTATTGCATATTTTGCTGGTGGATTCTTGGGGAAACCGTAGAAAGCAGTTGCTATGGCTTCTTAAAACAGTTCAGGTAACGATAACAAGAATAACATCTCCACCACGTACGATCATAATACAAGTCATGGTGCTTGAACCCTAATCCACTGATATTTTAACAATTGGTTGAGCAATTAAAGGAAGCGAAGGGCAAAACGCGTCCGCTTCGGGTTAATTAAAAAACACGTACATTTTCTTTCCACCTTTTTTTCCCCATCAGATATCACTACTCATTCACGCTCTTCAAGACTCTACCATAAAGATGTTTTCTCCGTTTCACTCTCGCGAGGAGGTACTACTCATTCACGCTCTTCAAGACTCTACCATAAAGATGTTTTCTCCGTTTCACTCTCGCGAGGAGGTACCTCCTCATCTTCTGTATCAGAGCGTATGTTCTATCCAATTTTTTTTTTTTGGTAATTAACATCTTTATCAGAACCATTTTCAGTCTCATCCTCAGTTTCAGCATCCTTCATATCAGCAGCATCAGGTCCAGTTCCCTCAGGCGCAGTTCTCGCAGGCACAGTTTTCTCAGGCCCCGTTTTCTCAGGCCCCGTTTCCTCCGACCCCATTTCCTCAGGCCCCGTTTCCTCCGACCCCATTTCCTCAGCCCGCGTATCCTCAGCCCCAGTATTCTCTGTCCCAGTATCAATATCAGACTCGGTATCCTCAGGACGAGTATGAAAATGTACGCGTCAGTTTCCTTCAATTATTTCCTCGTTCTTTCAATTAACAGTATTAGGACCGCATTCAACAGAAGAAGTATGAGAGCATTATTCGGTTTTATTCTAGCCCAGAGCCTCCTGAGCCTGTAAGCGTCAATTTCCTCCAATTATTTTCTCGTTCTTTCATTAACAGTATTAGGAACGCTATGACCAGAAGAGTTGTGAGAGCATTATTCAGTTTGATTCTAGACAAGAAGAGCCTGAGCCCGGGCTTGAACCTGAGCCTGAGCTTGAGCTTGAGCCTGAGCCTGAGCCTGAGCCTGAGCTTGAGCCTGATCTTGAGCCTGAGCCAGAGCCTGAGCCTCTTCCTCAGCCTCTGCCTAAGCCTCTGCCCAAGCCTAAGCCTTGGGATCGGGATATACCCGTAAGTATCCTCCAATTAATTTTTTGTTCTTGCAATTAACAATTTTCTCAGGGCTGTTCAGAGTATCAGATTGAGGCGGAATTTCCTCAGGCCCAGCATCAAAATGTAAGTGTCAATTCCCTTCAATCATTTTCTAGTTCTTTCAACTAACGGTATTAGGAAAACTATCAACCGGAGAATTGGGAGGGCATTGTTATTCAGTTCGATTCTAGTGAAAAGGAGCACCAGGAGGATATACGCGTCAGTTCTCTCCCTTCATTTTCTTGTTCTTTCAATTAACTGCTTTTAGGAATCCTATAAGAACCTTACTGCAGAGGAGCTTATTGAGAAGCTTTCTCATGTGCTTTCTACTCTAGAACCTGATCAACTTGCTCGGCTTCCTCGCCAGCGCCCTCAGCGGCTTTCTGCCGTTCTTCGTAAGCTTCCTGAGCAGCTTTTTCAGCTTTCTTTAGGGAAATCTTCTGAAAATGAGTTTGATAATGAACCTTCTGAGGGTGAATCTTCTGAGGAAGAGCTTTATGAGGATGAGCTTTCCGAGGATGAGCTTTGTGAGAATGAGCCTTTTCGGCAGCTTTCGGAGGACGAGCTTTCTGAAAATGAGCTTCCTCGGCAGCTTTCTGAGAATGAGCTTTCCGAGAATGAGCTTTCCGAGAATGAGCTTCCTGATAATGAGCTTTCTGATAATGAGTTTTCTAATAATGAGCTTCCTCGACAACCAACTCCCGAGCTTGGGAAGGATGATGGCGAAAACCAATTTTTCGTGGATTTCAGCAAAGTGAAGCCATCTGGACCTCATGACGACAGTGGCGTACATTTCATGGTTTTGCCTTCCTTAGAAGAGTTTATTACTTGGATGGAGGACCGGAAAACTGACATTAGATGGCAGAGAAAGCACGAGTATTATCTAAAAAATGCTGGTGTCTTAGTGTTGGCAGCAAAATTTGTATTATACGACTATGTGGAACATTGGAGATGTCCCTGCGCTGGAGCCCCAAGGGTAGTTGATCCAACCGTTCAGAAAAGACGTGGGAAAGGATCCTACAAGACAAACTGCAAAGCACAAATAACAATGAGAAGATTTGGAATGCATGGGCAAGTTCTTGTCGAATGGCGATACAATCATACGGGTCATGAAGTTGACGCTGCCTTCGTAAAGAAGTCTCGCGCCAACACAAGGATGTTAAGTCTCAGCACGGAAAGAAAACACAAGCGAATTTTGGTAAATGAGGCCAAAGATAATCACAATGGGACTCATGCAGTTCATTATAAAGTGATCTCAGACTTGATGAATATTACTCCCTACCATATCGGTTATCTGACTAATAAAGAAGATGCTGTGAATTGGCAGATGTCTAAAGCAATGCTCACAAGCTTGGAGATTCGGGCCCAAATAATTATCAAGGCTGGTGGTTGGGCTTTGCTTATACCAGATTTATCTGAATATGATAAGGGCCCTAGCACTGTTCAGCTTCCCAGTGCCGAGGACGAGGAGAGCACTTTTACAGAGGGCGAGGAGGGTACAATAACAGAGGACGAGAAGAGCATAGGCACCCAATGGGTTTTTGCATTCGTTGATCCATGGCAAATTTCTAGACTTAAAACAGCGCCCGTGGTCTGTTTAGATGCCACTCACAATACATGTTATGGTAATAAGCGAGATAATGCAAGAAGAGAGGCCACGCTTCTTTATACTCTTGTGATCAAAGACCGAGTAACTGGCGTTGGTACTCCTGTTGCCTTTATGATCACCAATGATCAGTCGAGTGAACCTGTTAGAATCTGGTTGCAATCTTTGTGTGACAAATACGACTTTTGTCCACCTCATATTATGATTGACTGCTCAAACATAGAGGTTAAAGCCCTTATGGACACCAACTGGGGTGACCATGAGCAGCCCTCAATTTTTTATTACATGCCTAATGTACGCCAATCGATGAAGAAAAAGCTCGACGAAGATTTAGTCTATCCAAACACAACTAACGCTGAAAGTCTACTAAGAAAAGAGGCGCAAACAAAGCTGATAATTGACCTTTTTAACGAAGCCGCAAACTGCAAGGCAAAGGATGATTTTGAAAATAAGTGGAAACAGTTTATGGCTCGACGTGATGATATACCACAAGATATCCTGGATTACATGGAAGAGCAATGGTACACACATCGCGCGCGATGGGCTGCTGCTTATAGACCGACTGGACATCAAGGCATTTTTACGAATGACTGTATAAAGAGTTACCATCATTGTTTTAAGAATTTCAGTGATCGCGAGTTACCGACGCGGCGTGCCGATTACTTGGTTTTTATTTTGATGGAAAAATTCATTCCTCATTATAAGTGCAAAGAGTTGGAGTCCCTTCTAGATCCGACACAACGTAAGCGCGACACATATGAGCAGGGACTATACCGGAAGGCCCACAAAATATACTTCCCGAAAGCTCGGACCATGGTAACAGACAATCCTTCGCAAGAGCAAATAACTGTCAAGTCATTTACTACTCCAACAGAAAATTATGTGGTCAAGACTTTGACGCGATTTTGGGAGAACAAACAAGTTCATGTAACATCGAGGGTAATGTACCACTGCAGCTGTATGGCTTTTGATGAATCCCGGCCGATTTGCAAACATATGTTCCTCTGTGAAAGGGTGCTGGGTGCCCGAATTGCTGATTTCTATGATATAGCTAATGCTCTTCCTCAAGTTACTTGTGAAGCAGCCATTGCTACAACAATTCCTACACCACCTCGTGTTGATAGGGGTATATCTCAAGAAGCAATAGACATATCTAAGATCTCTTCCGCTGAACTAGTTGCAGAGCTGTCAAGGAGGGCGGAGATAACGGAAAGAGTAAAAAAAAACTTTGAAGGACCAAGAGTTGATCTTAGAAATGGAGAACCTTACAACGAGGGGCATGTGTCCACCATCCGAGAATTAGCTAGGGACACCATCCGAGAATCAACTAAGGACCTCCAGAGAAAGCACACGTCACGGAAACGGATACCGCTGTCGGCGGGTACTATTGGACCATTAGCTATGGAATGCCAGAGGCGGACAAGGAAATTGCAGTCGGTGGGTACTTTTAGACCAGAGAAACGTCGTCAGAGACTAACAAGGAAATTACCGTCGGCGGGTACTTCTAGACCAGAGAAACGTCGTCGCCTGGACGTATGTGAACTTTAACTAGAGATATAAAAATTACAATCATTCGTTCAGCAGTTATCGGTCGTGTTTTATTTGACTAAATGATCTTTGAGATATCTACTTTCGTCGTACAATTTACTCCACAAATTTCGTGTTTCGTCTCATGATTTCACCTTGTATCTCACAAATATATTTCAGCACAGATACCTCTTGCCATTAAGGCAACCAGCCTACCTTCTATTTGGCCCAGAAACCTATTAAAGACTGTAGGTAAAGTGATGACCACCATACTGACTTTTGTCAAAGTCCACAAGTGGCCATGGATTTGCGATCCGGAACCGTTACTTTAAGCAGGACTGATTTAAACGTACGGTGCAGTACATGATTTTGTTGAAAAAAGACATGAGAAAACCGCTTGCT
The DNA here is from genome assembly GCA_030563985.1 of Geotrichum restrictum. Classification (NCBI taxonomy): domain Eukaryota; kingdom Fungi; phylum Ascomycota; class Dipodascomycetes; order Dipodascales; family Dipodascaceae; genus Geotrichum; species Geotrichum restrictum. Next base: position 42,388 of record JAJMKT010000047.1, on the reverse strand, counting down.
TGATAATTTTCTTTATTTTAGCCGATAAAACAAGTTTGTGATACCCGGGCCACGATCGTCATCTTGAGATTTTATAGATAACCTAGTACTAAGCACTAAAAGCCACAGGACATTGGCAGGCAATCGCCTAACAAGCTAGTCTAGCGCCAGGGCTTGCTATCTTTCAGATAGAACACCCCACCCAACAGAATCCGTAAGAAACAGTTTTCATTATATACCTTGAAGGCTATATTGTCAATGTGGTAACACATATATTAGTCTACTTTATCTATAGAGCTCGGCTGGAAACAAGCTGATTTGGTAGGCTATTGCATGTCATATTGTTTTTTTTCTTGTATCGCTTCATTTTTCGTTTTAGTTAAGTCCACAGGGAATTCTCGGCAGCCAAATTTCATCATACTATTTGCAATAAACTTCGGAGCTTTTTCAAATCAATGAGCATACCAATAAGGTCATGGGGGCGATGAGATTCTGCATGGCAGATTTGAGGTGTCACAGTGAAGTCACCTTCTAAGGAACAGAATTGAAAGAGTTTGAAATGAGGCTCGTTGAAACCGATCCACATACGATCCATAGCTTTTTGAAGATCACGCTTATTGGAAGACTGAAGCCATTTAAATCGAAGCACAAAGGTCTGTAGACACGAAGACTTCGATCGAACAAGCTGCTCTAAAAATGGGTAAGAGAGGACATGAAAGCAATTGGCATTGACATCAATTGAAAATGATTCTAGTAACGGCGCTTCTGAGATTGTTTTCTCTATAATACCCCTCGGCATTGACCCCTCGCTCACATAGGTTTCAAACATGAGAGAAATGTGTTTGATATTATTCAAACAAAGCTGCGACAGGACCAGTTGTGTCGCTGAAATGGCCAACCTCGTCAAATTCTTGTTGGATTGCAATATTCGATCTATGAGAGACTTGACAAAATTTTGAAATATTTCAAAGGCAACGTCTTCCTCAATGTCCTCAAAGTCCTCAAGGCAGTCAGCCATTTGAATGAACGACTCCCCTACCTTCAGTTCCTGCAGATTAGTGAGCCCATTTATTTGAAAAGTAGTAGTGGGGTCGGCGATAAAATAACACACAGTATCAAATTCCAGTGTCAAGTAACGAACACTTTCGAGCCATTTTGATGAACCACCAACGGACAGAAAAAAAGAGGGGGTGCACGACAGCCGTTCGACACTTGGTGGAAGCCAATGGGCTGGAGTGGTTGATGGTTCCGGATAGAAATTTACCCAGTACAACTCCTTTAGCTGCGTGAATTTTTGCAAATAATCCACTCTTCTCGTATCATCAGGATTATATGACTCGCAAACAACTGTGAGACTTCCTAGGAATGGAATAAGTTCGGGACCAGATAATTCATCCCACTTCAATGGGAATTGTACGTCAATTAAAACTTGGTTAGGAGGGTACGCTGAAAGTTTGTGGGCCAAGGGAAACAATGAGGGAGGGTATTTTTTTTCATCGCCAATGATGGTCACAATTTCGAGCTTAGGCATGTATTCTGGAGAAAATAGGTTGACATAATTAACAGTAAGATATTCGCCCTTTTGGCCAACCTTCAATAGAGATCCTCGTGGTTCTATTTCCAGCAATAAACCAGGTGCGATCCAGCGTTTAACGTTAGCCAAAACAAGAGACGACACCGTAAAACTATTTTGAATGGTTAGCTAACGTTAAAAGCAAAAAATTGAACTAATTGCAATGCTCCAAGTCATGAAAAATGACTTGCTGATGCGCGCAGTTATACCATAGAGGTGTAGAGAAACTCACCTGTCAGGAGCATTAAATAGGTCTGCATCATATAAAGAGATATCCAGTTGACATATCTTTAGTCTTTCTGGGGCTAGTAGAGTATAAATAGCTTTACAAGTGCTTGCCAATTCTCCATAGCTTAAGACTTGAGCTTCAAAATTTTCATCACGATTTCTAGGCGAATAGCGTATAGTTTTCTGGTCGTTTGTGATGTAACAACTTGGACGTTTTGGAAGGGTATACAGATGACTGAATATTTGAGCCAATATCTCTGTAGGGAGGTCGATTAGAGTCAATTCGGCCATTATTTAAAGGTGGGTGTCGTGGTAAGTATTTTAATTCAAATTGTGAAAATATTTTTGTGTAAGATACTGTACTAAGTTACTACTAACTAAAATATTGCGCTTTTGAGCTTTTGAGCCTTGCAACCTACCTTCCATTCCTCTCTACCCGCAGAGTCGCAGGGCCGCTGCAGGCCACTTGGACTCCTGTTGCAATGGCCTCCCTTTTCTCAGACATTCTGAAAAGTGCGCGCCAGAGACACATCTGATCAGCCCTCACGAAAATGCCCTAACCCAAGCCTATCGATATGCGTTTCCGAGGAAGCGTTTCTTCCATGGTACAACACTGGTACCCAATGAACTTCGTGCAGCTGTGCGCATATATGTGGGGACAGGTTTGAAGCGATTTTAGTCTAGATCTCCATTTTGTATGAATCCCAATTGGGATTCCAATTTCAGCGTTTTCAGGTATGTGGTTACTCCTTCTCATCCAAGAAAGAATTTACTGCTTTGAGTCCTTTAATACTGTTTAACAGCACTGAAAGATCCAAAGTAGCGGAAACCTTGCGCAGTATGTCTCGGGGTCGTTCGAGATTGGGACAGCTTACAAGCAAGTGTTGAGCGGTTTGTTCCCTGCTCGCCACAACTGCATGCCCCCAACTGTGTTCCAGCCTTGTGGAAGTGTTTGCCTAATAGGCCGTGACCAGTTCTGAGTACGTGCTTGAACAATCTTGCTCACTCTTTGGCGTTGGTATGCCGCTAAGAAAA
>JAJMKT010000047.1:0-39473 GCA_030563985.1 Geotrichum restrictum | reverse complement strand
TAACTTTTTATTTCTTTTTGTGAGCGAAGGCCTGACGCATGTGTGTTTTTGTTTCGAGAGTTGAGGCTAAGTTGTGTAGTCTAGTGTTTGAATTATACGTAGTTGATATTGACTCGGCTAGCAGTACGCGTGTTTTAGCATTAGGGTGTACAGCTGTACGTAGACTAGAATTGTCTGTAACTCTGTGTATCAAATTGTCTATGTATGATTTTCTGCTACTCTAGTCTATTTGAAGACACGAATTCAGACCGGTACAGTTTGTACAAACGATGGTTGTTATTAACTGCTAGACTACGTAGTACTGAGTAGGCTAAACCCGCTAGAATGATACAGTACTAGCTAGTAGCTAGTGCTAGAATCTGTAGATTCTGTAGATTGATAAAAATTAGGTCCAGCCAATTGTTAACCTATATAGCTAATCTGGTAGGCTATAGTATTTCGTATTCTCGAGTTTCGAGTCTCCCCTACTTTTAGGTGTAAGATTGTGACCAGCTTCCTAAGGTGAATTATGTTTTTGCTCGGATTTCGTCTACTGTACTTCATGGGAAAAAAAAAAAAAAAGAAAAAAAGAGAGTTGGCAGAATAACGAAGAGTGTTTTTTTTTTTTTTTTTCTTGAAATTTGAAATACTATACGTACTCAGTGTACTATATTTGGAGCCCTGGATTACCGTATATTATTGTCTACGGTAGGAATTACAGCTTTAGATATTTCATTACTAGACTTAAGCTGATATACAGTATACGCTGTTTTATATACCAGTATAGAGCCTATAGACTATAGAAATTTCGGGTCCAGAACAACAGTAGTTTAGTTACTGGTAGGAGGACGTCGCAGATATTTTTGAGTGGAACTTCAGAGTTTTCAAACTAAAAGTTGTTCATCTTCTTGACGTCTAGAACTCCTCTTGACCACCACGCACACTCACACACCTACAAAATAGCCTCTAAAAAAAAAGAAAAAAGTTCGCTCACTAGTTCAAGCTAATTACTTGAACCTCTCTAAAAAATATTGCAATTAATGGTACAAGTTCACGTTACGATACGTACGTACTAAAATCATTACAACAAAAAGGGCAAGAAGAATCCAGATAATATATACCGGTATTGTAAAAACGAAAAAACGAAAAAACGAAAAAGAAAAAGAAAAAGAAACAGAGCTCAGCTCCAAACAAACACAACAAAAAAAAAAAAAAAAAAAAAAAAAAAAAAAAAAAAAAAAAAAAAAAAAAAAAAAAAAAAAAAAAAAAAGAGAAGAATTGACATGCATTTTTTGGGAGTCAAAGAGGAGGAGGAAGAGGAATTATATATAAAAAATGAGAAAAATTATGAGAGAGGCCGGCGGGTGCAGCGGTCACTGATGAAAATATATATATATATATATGACAAGTTTTGGAACTCTAGAGTGACTTGGCTTTGATTATTGGCCAAAAAATAAAAATAAAAACAAAAATAAAAATGAAAATAAAAATAAAAAAAGAAAAGGAAACAGAAACAGAAACAGAAACAGGAAAATTAACCCACTTTTTTGGCATCAGGCCTATAATGGTGATGATGTTGATGATGTAGATTGCTATTAGAATGTGTCGACGACGACTGCACTCGGCAGTTAAGTTTTGTTGGCTTCAAGCTCATGCCTTTAGTAGAACCCAGGGCTAATGATGATGAGGCAGCCAGTTTTTTTGGCTCACTACTACTACTGGTTTTTGATGATCCACTCGGCATCATTGCAGCAGCAGCATTTTCGGCTTCAGAAACTGGCAGTAGTGAAATAGGATCAGTCACATACAAAAACACTAGCCACGCCATAAACACATTTAGGAGGTGGTGTATCTTGTACGCGCGGGGGATACCAAACAACAAGGCATAAATTGACAGGTACGCCAAAAAACACATTGTAGTTAATGTTTGTGCGTTTGGTTTTGGGCGGGGTAGCATGCAGCCGCTGCTCATGAGCTCGACGAAGCACACAATAGGTCCAACAGCGAGCAAATTGTGGTGAGACCTGAATACAATGGTTCCATGGCCAACGACTTCCCGGAACCACACTGCAAGCATCGGCGTCGAAATCGGCGCAATCCAAAACATAATCATGAGGATGGAAAATACAAGATTGAATAAAGACGCTTGAAACTTTGTGGGTGCCGTTCTAGCCTCCGTACAATAGCGGACGGCAGTGGAGATTTGCACAAGGCACGCAACAATGTAGGCGAACTCGTATGGAACAGAATAAGCAACAACAATAAATATGAGCAAAAGCGAAATAATTCGACGAAGCCTGACTTTCGACTGATTCTTTGGTTTTGGAAACTGCGGCTCCTTTGGCTTTTTTGGTTCATTCCCCGTCACTTCCGGAGCTTCGAAATAGCTGGAGATGAGGTTGGCGGGTAGAGCGAGAACGTACACAATCACAAACATGGCATAATACGCAATGAAGCAAAACCCAACAGCGACACAGATAAACGCAATTCCTAGAAACCAGACATGACCAGGCTCGAGACCAAGAAAAAATTGATTTCGTCTTATGTTTGTGAATATGCTAGCGGGTCCATCACTAGACATGAAATCCATGTCCGGCTCAACAACGTAAAGCAGATCCTGAACAAGGCCAAACTGTAGCACGTATGGTAGAATAGTCACGAGAAGAAGCAATGGCAGAAACAGGGTTTTGACAAAAATGTGTAAGCCGTCCATGAAATCTATGAAAACCCCTTCATTGGCATAAATTCTGAATTGAACCAAAAGAACTAATGCTGTAATAGCAATAGGAAATGTGACAAGAGCTACTCGGTAGTGAAGTACTAGCTTACCCAAACTGCCTGGAATATCCAATTTTAAAACAACCTTCAGGTCTTGAGCCGGTCGGGAATTGTCTGACCACAACTGCAGGTGGAGATTGTGATAGTAGTGGCTGGGCTGGCCGTGATAAAACAAGTTGCCTTCGAAATCGTTATTGCTTTCTCTCACACCAAAAGGTGTGAATGGAGCCACACCAAAAACAGATACTTCAAACTCGGATAAATCTAAATTTAAATAGTATCTGGAATCATAGTTGTCGCCAGAATATTGGCGTATGAAGTTGGTAAAAAGCGGTTCCTTTTCAGGTACTTTTGAGTTGTCATCGTAAATAACTTGAGCTTTGAAAGCCAAGAGACTACTCCATACGTTTTTATAGGATATATCCACTACTGTAGGGCGAGAGGCTGGAAGGTTCACCACTACACCATGAAATAACCTCATAATCGAATCAGTCACCTTGACGCTAGTTGAAGATTTGACGGAAAATTCTGCAGTTGCAAAACCCAAAGTTGGAAAGGTGTTTGTATCAACTATGGTAAAAAAATCGTAGTCAACCAGTTGAGAAACATCGTAGTGCAGATAAGACAGATAGCTGTGCTCGCTTGGAGGTGAGTGACCCTTTCCGGAATAAGAAGGCTTAGGTAGTTTGGATGTATCGGCAGCAAGGTTTTTGCACAACAGCCCCACGAGGCGAGACTCATCTACTTCTGAATGACGAGTCAAGTCAACCACATTTAGAAATGGGTTGGAAGGCTTAGTTTCTGTTTGGGGATACCGGCAAACCATAGCATACATGCCCGCAGGAACCTGGCCACTTTTATAGTTAAAAGGCTTTGATGGAGGAAGGTTTGGTGTTTCCAGACTTTCAGGTGTAAGCAGAGGATTGTCTGTCAGAAGCGAAAATACTAGGCGGTTTGGAATTACAGACTTTGGTATTGGCATCAAGTAGACCTGTGCATCTTCTGCACCCAAATCTTTCACGACCACCTTTTGCCCAGCCGGCACAGTTGATTTTTCAACATCTTTAATCCAGAGAAATGTATCTGGTTCTCTGATTTTAGGTTGTACAAAAGATTCATTGCTTTTGAGTCCTTGTACAGATGGGTGGTACCGCTGCTGCAGATAGTCAAGCGCGCTTACATCAAACCCACCCAAAAAGTGTTTTCTGAGTATTTCCATGCGGTCGGGTAATGGTTTAGTCTTGGCAGGGACACGCAGGTCCACCATAGCATTCAGGGCTGACGCAAAAATTTGGCGAAATTGATCACACCAAACAATTGCCTGGTGGTCGATTCCAGCCCACACGTGAGGGATGGAATTTGCGTGGACGGTGAAACCATTTGAAGGAGGTATTATGGCAGAAATACTTGCATGCTCAGAAGGGATCATATGATCTAAGCTACCACCAGTAACGGAAATTACTGATACGGAGGCCAAAGGGTTGCGGCCAATGAAGTCTTGCGAAAAAGACTGCTCCCAGTATCTGTTTACAGAATCATACATTTTGACGATTTCACCATCAAAGGACACCGGGGGGAGGGTGTGAGGGGCGGAGAGGGTAAATATTGTGTTGACAGACCCTTTTTGGTAGTTGTCTAGTGTTAGCATAGCCCGAGCGACCATTCCACCCATTGAATGGCCTATTAAAATTACGGATTCCGGTCGGGTGTTTCTCGATTCGTAACAATTGTAGTTCTTTAAAATGAATGCGATGGCGTCGTTCAAATATTCCGCTTGATCATACAAAGACCTCCCATGGAATGCAGTTAGATCTTCCTGAAAGTCTACTGTAAAGTAATCAAATTTAGGGGCATCTGTCCCTGATGTGTAGTTTACCAGAGGGTTATTGGTGACTGCAGAGTCATGGATGGAGCTGCTAGCAGCAGCCAAAGCCCTTACTTGCCGGTAACTCCCAGCGTTACCGGGAATGAAAATGACTGGAATACCCGTTGAATCAAATGGTGTGTCAATTTTGTGTTCTCTGTAGAGAAACAGTGAGTACTTTGAGGATAAGCGGGTGTAGTTTTTGTCGAATGAAGAAATATGATGGAAGGACGGGGTCATGTAAGACATGCGGCAGTATTTGGGTTCATTTTGTAGGTGAAAGAATGAAACACAGACGGTTGTAATAAAAACTAGAGCAAAAACAATGAATGCAAAAACGGTAAAGTAAGATGAAGGAGAGTTGTCATGGCCTTTTTTCTTTTCCGGTGGCTCTCGGGGGGCATTAATGTAGTCTACTATAGAACTGGACGCGTTATAAATCATTTCGCTCGACCAAAAGGGGCCGAGGAGGGTGAGAGGAGTCGATGGGGGTGGTGAGGAAGAAGAGAATGCTGCCTTCTTTAGATTGACAATGTTTGAGCGGGTGGAGAGAGAAGTTGAAGTCGCGTCTGAGAGGTAATTATTCCAGTCCCATATTGTTCGGAGATAGCGTTTTCGCAAAGCATCAAACTGAGAGATTGGCGTATCGGGGATGTCGATAGGCGAAGCCCTGTAAGTTGAAGGAGAGGCAGATCTCGAAATGGCTTTCGAGTCGTATTTATTAGGATAGAGACAGTCAATATCTGGGGGCGGAATGATGGTAAGTTTCGGTGTAACTCGTTGTTGAGAGTCGTCGAGAAGAAAGTCTGTCGTTGTGGTTGGGTCTATGTGACTCATGCTCTGAGGCGTGGAGTAGCTAGGGGTTGTGATGTTTGCAGAGTCATTGATGGTTATATTTAGGGCTTGTGGAGCCTTTGAAGAGACATTGTTGTGTAACTCAGTCTTGGGGGGTTAGCATATGCAACAATAACAAGGTAAGAACGAATCAGCATACCTCCATTGGAAATAGGTATAAGTCATTACACTGGACGAGCGTAGAAAGATGACACAATTAAAACAACAAGAGAGCGTAGAAGTGTCTGAAATAAGTCGGTTCGGGGGTGATGAAAGAAAGTAGGAATGGGGAGGGGGCCTGGTTGTTTAGACTAGATCATGTAGAACCCCTGGAGCGCCGATTAGAATATATACAAAACGCGTGAGGCAGGGCCTAATATTAGCAGGCAGGAGTGTGGTTGGGGACAGAACGATACTACGGTTACTACAGTATACAGATGGCAGGCGAGGAAGCCCAAGTGGAGTCCGAAGGGAGAGCAGAGGAAGTTTGAGCCTGTGAGCTGAACGTGAGGGTTTGCGGGTGTTTGGACGAAGGAAGCGAAGAAGAGGCGGAGGAAATGCAAAATATAATTTTTTGATTAATAACTGCATAGTAATTTTGTGGTGTCGATCAACTTCTGATAAGTTGTCCTACATGTACTTGCAATACGTAAGACCCGTAAGAGCATTACGTGGACGCGAGATAATTCAAGAATAGTCTAAATAACGGTAAATCCTTAACGAACCACGCACTAGAATAAATGATTCTGAGACCGTCGAGACGTCTTAGATATATGGAAAGTTAGGAAACTGTTGAGGGTCAAGTTGAGACTGACAGACCCATAAGCATGCAACTATCGAGTTCAAAGAGATTGTTGCTCAGACAGGGCCATGCTGGCATGCTGGCATAGACTGTATTAATGCCACAGAGTCACAAACAAAGCATATTGCACTATACGAAGTTAACTCTTTCATGAGAATATCATATACTACAGTAGACTATGTAGTATATTCCTGGCATTAATATTGGATTGACCCATATTCCAGTTCATTCCTGCTCTTTCCGTTGATATCAACATTAGAACAGCTTAAATGTACTGTTTCTAAGTGTTTTAATATTTTAATAATGTTGCAGTATCCTGGAATCGAACGCCCATTGCTTTAAGTTAGGCATCTACAGTAGACTATAGTACTGCAGGTCAGTGGTCTAGACCTAGCCTTAGCTTTGCTTACATACGCATGAAAAATGTCTGCGTTAGGCGTTACCGGTGCTTCCTTTTATTCTTTTATTTTCGGCCTTTTTCCCTCTTTTTCTCTTCTCTTCTCTTCTTCACTCCTCAAACTTCCTTTGGAGGCCTATTTCTCTATATCCCTCCCCTATATTTGCCATCTGTTTGCCTTCTCCCTGGCCAACATCAGACTATTCTTAGTATACCTTTACCTCCCCTTCAAACCTAGGTTCTCGTTCCATACGAACCACCCAACACTCTCCGACAACCCTTTTTTCTGTCAGTTTCTCAGTTTCTCAGTTTCATAGTTTGTTAACAGACAACTTTCTCCGCTAATCCTCACTACCAGCTCACTTACTCGCAGAACTTCCTTCTTGTCGACGACAGCTTTCTACAGAGTCGACTAGCCTCTGTTATTTTGCTGTTTCTTTTCTCATTTTGTTTGTCAACCGCACTGTGAAAGGTGTCTAATAGACTTACCAACGACCTTTTCGCAGCCAGTCACTCTAATAATACCCTCCTCTAAACGAGCTTTTCGCTAAGTCTCCACCTCCTCACCGCCTCACCCATCTTCTGACGACCTTTTCGCTAAGTCTTCGTCGCCACTCCTCACCTTGTCCCGTCGTTCCCGCGTTTTCGCCTTTGACTCACTCAGTTACACTCCGCTTGTGACTTACAAAAAAACGCTGCGTTATTATATCCGAATCCCCTAACCCATACACACCACCAATAATGCCGTCTCGCTATCCACATGTTGTCACTCCGCCAGACTATTTTGTGAAGGACTCCTCATACCAACTACCCCTCCCTCAATACGCTACATATTCTTCCACTGCTCCTTATCCCTGCGCTTCGGTGCCAGGTGCCATATATCAGCAGCCCCAATATTACATGCCTGAGGTTGAATACGGTAGCTCCTACTCACGCTCCACATCATCGTCCTCCTCTTCCTCCATGCGAGGCATAGGCTCCTACTCTTCAAATGGAACCACTTTCTTCATGCCCAATATTCCTGTCGACCATGGTGACTTTATTAAACATCATCAACAACAATCATACGTTCAGCCACTGCCTGAGCCCGTTACTGGAGGTGTCTCTGCTACATTAGACTATGATGTTGACCAAATGGCAGAATTTGTGTCTACCATGGCCCTATCAATCATGCACCCGACGTCAGTCAAGGCTGGCCAACACTCACAAGAACTTGCTGCTGTTCACAAGTTTACTTTCCAGGTGCTTACGGCTACGCGCATGCCTAAGTCTACTATTATCCTAGCTCTCGTCTATCTTTCAAAACGATGGGCGTTAGGTCAAGTCCCCACCACTACCTCTCCCATTCCTCCCACATACAAGATGATGGTGGTCGCGTTACTACTTGCCAACAAGTTCAACGACGACAATACGTTTACCAACAGCTCTTGGCACGAGGCCACTGGGATTCCTGTTCGCGATCTCAGCTTCATTGAGAGCGACTGGCTGAAAATCATAAAATGGTCTCTGCATCTTAATCAGCATGATAGAAAAGGTTGGGATAAATGGAACGAGACCTGGGAATACTGGGTTAGTACTAGAAAAGCCACTCGGTACAATGCTTCTAGAAGCACGTATCAAATGGCACCCAACCCTTCGATGCCTTCTGTTGTTTCTTCAGAACGGGTTCGGCAACTGCTTTCCAGTCCTCCAAGTTATACGGTTCCCAAGTGGTATGAGGCTGCTAGTGAAACCAGGCCGCCTTCCCTTTCTAGTTCAATGGGTTCAATGGACTCAAATCACTCTATGGCAATGCAAATGAACCCGTCCGGTCACTTTGCTTCCTATTTTCAGCAATCTTTTGCTGGTAACCCTGAGTATGACCACTCCCGTTGTGCGTCTTATTATGTCCCCACCCACGGAGCAGCTGGATGCTATTGCAACACCTGCTCTTTCCCTGTCCCCAAATGGTATAGTGGTGCGGCAGCCACCGCTTGTTGATGACATATCACTTACGGTCCTGCCATTGAAATCCCTTTTTTTTTTTTTTTTTACCTGGGCTTCTGCGCTCCACTTCATGGAGGGGATTCAGGCGAAAAAGTTTTTAATTTTTCTTACTTACAATTTTCTTGACGATGGTCGTCACAGTTTGCCTTGACTTTTGCGAAGGCCCAGTGCACTGCACTTTTAACCCTCTTTGCCCAGCTCTTTCTCGGGTGCAGTGAGAGGGTGTTTGGTTGCAGCAGTGCACTGTTATTTGATTCCATTCAAAAAAAAATCAAAAACCAAAAATGCCAGTGGCAACAAAAAAATATGGTTGATATTGTTCCATGCTCGCTTTCATTTTTTTTTTTTTTTTCATTTTTTCCTTTAGTTTTTCTCTTATGTTTTTTTTATCCAGTAGCAGTTTTTTTTTATTTTACTTTGTCTTGTAAAGGGCCCTTTTTTAGAAAATGAATATGGCGAATAGTTTTGGAATATGGACTTGTAATACATGAAAAGTATCGTGGATCATGCCAGTAATTCCGTACACACCTGTCCCCAAATCTTGACACCTTTGACAATCTCGTCTTCTGTCAAGTATGAAATTCCAATCCGCTGGCACCTTGCGCCCCAACCTTTTAAATCGCCATCAACTTCAAAATTCGACCCATTTGCAATAACAACCCCTCTCTCTTTGCATTTATCAGCCACCACCCTTGCGTCCAACTCCCTTGGCGTAACCACCCACAAAAAGAACCCACCATTACCTCCATAAACCTGTGTCCCCTTTGGCAAATACTCCTTTACTGCCAATTTAAAACACTTGGCCCTCTTTTTATAAGTCTCCACGAGATTTGATATTATCTCATCAGCGAGATCTAAATCCAATATCTCGCCCACAATCATGCTGTTCAAATGGCTTGGAGTTCCCCCCGACCTCACTGCTCCACCTTGTGCTAGTCCCTGCGCCAACACGGGGGACACCGTTTCTTGCCATCCTACGCGCAAGCCTGGCCCAAACAATTTAGAGCAAGTCAAGTTTGACACTGTGTTTCCGGGTGACGTGGCGGCGGTTTCGGGATCTAGAGAGGATCGGTCGAGGGTCACTATTCGGGGCAGGGGTGTGGCCGGGGTAACGGTACCGTTTGCGGCGGTTGTGGTTGCGGTTGCGGTTGCGGTTGCGTCGCTGGGGTAGGCCAACAGATCGTAGACGTCGTCACATAGGATGAGCATGTCGTGCTTACGGGCTAGCGCGAGAAGCCGTTTTCGGTCAGAGAGGTTCATGGTGCTGCCAGTGGGGTTGGAGTAAGTAGGGACGAGATAGATGACGTATCTGTATAGTTTTCGGGGCGTGGTACGGGAGGAGTCAGCGATAGGAGCGTCAACTGTAGTAGCAGTGGCAGTGGCAGTGGCAGTGGCAGCATCAGCATCAGCATCAGCAGCAATTCTATCATGTCTTTGAAGCTCACTCTCCAAAAACGCAAAATCAAGCCCAGTATCTGGGTTTTCCAGCACGGCTGTCAGTTTGCCGGCAAACCCTGCATCCAAAAACACTGAATTAATCAGAAAATAAGTCGGAGATACAATGAATGCTTGTCTCGTATAGCCGGTATGAGCCAGCGTATTTTGTAGTAGGACATTTGCGGCACCAAAACTAGCACCATTTGTCAAGTTGATTGAGTCTCTAAATGAAGAAAGAAAGAAAGAAAGGGAAAGTAAAAAAAGCGTTAGAGCGAGCAGTTAAAAAAAAAAAAAAAAAGAAAAATCTCCAAAGAAATAATCTCGAGAAAAAAAGAATTCATCATCTCTGACAAGTTACCAGTTGTTTTATAACCGGTATTACAACAGTATACAGTATAATATACATACGGATTGACAGGCCCGTATTTCTCTTCACCATGTTTCTTTGTAGACCATTCAGCAATTCTAGTTCGGACGTGTTTTGAACCTGGATCTGATCCGTAAGTGAGCGGGTGTCGGTCGTTTTCGTTGGTGTCACCGGGCCTGGTACGAGTGAGGAGGGAATGCGAGGCCTTGAGAATCTGGGGGACTGGCAGAAGATATTCTGTAGGGTATCCTTTGAAGAAATTGATCATTGCGAGGGTAAGCTAGACTCTAGAGTATATAGAGATCAGTGATAGTGTGATGGTGATAGTTGCAGTGATACACAGAAGAAGGTTATGAATTTGTTGGTGGTGGTAAAGTAGAGTTAGTAGAGTCGAGAGAGAGAGAGAGAGAGAGAGAGAGAGAGAGAGAGAGAGAGAGAGAGAGAGGCAACGTCGGACCTTTATTTTATATTTTTTTATTTTTTTTATATATTTCATGAAAAGGTTCCGAGACGGGCCACTGGCTCAAAATGGTTCATTTTTTTTTTATGTTTTTTTATGATTTTGTACGAATTAGAATTATTTGTCAGAATTCTTAAGCTTTTCGTTGTGAGTTACCTCGCTTTAGTTGACCTGTTTTTGGTGGTTGTTTTTGGTGGTTGTTTTTGGTGGTTGTTTTTGAAGAGAGATCTATCTGAAAAGGCAATAGAAAGAGAGATGAGATGGTCTATAGGCGTTTACAATATCTGAAAACGTCACTTCGGTCACCTTCGGTCACTTCGGTCACTTCGGTCACCTTCGGTCACTTCGGTCACTTCGGTCACTTCGGTCAATTCAGTCAATTCAGTCAATTCAGTCAATTCAGTCACTTCGGTCTCAATACATGTAGACTAGTCAGTCTACAGTAACTGTCAAAAAAGAAAACAATTCAAAATAATAATAATAATAAAAAAACAGAAATAAAAAGGGCTTCATAAAAATTCATTTCACAATCAAAAACAATCAAAAACAATCAAAAGAAAAAAAAAAAAAAAACACATCTCCATGCATGGTTCATTGACCGGGCCCCTCTGCAACCCTCTGCAACCCTCTCTGACCCTCTCTCTCTCTCTCTCTCTCTCTCTCTCTCTTTCTCTCTCTTAGATCATTTCAATCGACTCTACTCTGCTCTACTCTCCCTCCTCTCCCGTCCCAGACGTCCTATATCCTCTCATCCATCGTTATTTTGGATACGAGCAGGAGCACCCAATCCCAACCCACGACGAGCCGTCCCTGCCGCCGCTGTCGTCGTAGTAGTAGTAGTAGTAGTAGTCGATGATGAAGAAGAAGGCCCAACAACACCAGCCGCATCACCAGAAGAATCACCACTACCACCAGACCCATGTCCTCCTCGTTTCAAATGGGAATGCAAAGGGGCCGGTAACTGCCACTGCGACTGCGGCGAGTTCATGTTATTGTTATTGTTGTTGCTGTTGTTGCTGTTGTTGTTGTTGTTGTTGTTGTTGTTGTTGTTGTTGTGGGTCAAGGTCACTTGGCCTGCCCCACTGCCTACCGTTATCATTGGGGGTAACTGTAGGCTTCCACCTCCTCCACCTCCTCCGAGAAGTCCAATCCCAGGAAGTCCAATCCCAGGAAGTCCCCCTGGAACCATCGATAACCTTGCAGCCCCCGATTTCCGACGCAACTCTCCCTTGACTCCAAATCGCATGTTTCCTGCTCCTGCTCCTGCTCCTGCTCCTGCACTTCCGCCTAGTTTAGGAGAATTGTTGTAGTTGTAGTTGTTGTTGTTATTGTTGTTGTGGGTTGTGCTCGAGATAGGTGTGCTTGAAATATGAGGCATGTAATGCGGGAACGTTTGTAATGACTGCTGCATTTGTGATGCTGGTTGCTGCAGCTGTGCTGAGTTTTGCTTTATAGGACTCATGGGAGCAATACTGCCTTTTGAAAGTTTTGAGTAAGTTGGACTGCCTTGAGCAGGGATCGAGAATTCGGGGGGAGATGGTAATGAGTCCATATCTTGTGATAACAATGACTCGTCCATGTTGGTATCGTTATTGGTATTGGTATTGTTGTCGTTGTCGTCATTGTTCTTGTTCTTGTTCTTGCTCTTCATGTTCAGGTTATTGCTGTTCAATGGAGTTAATGGTGGCTCAGACTCCATAGTCACATCGCTATCGTCTTCCCAGCGAACTCGCTTCACCGCTTTCCTAAAACTGCGCATTGGCGATTTGGCGGCCATGTGTTGTTTCTTTTTGGTGACGGAACCTGGGTATGCCTGTTGTTGTTGATGTGGTCGTCGTCTTGATGATGATGATGAATGAATACTGTTGTCGTTGTTGCTGTTTATGCCGTTTACGCCTAAAAGCGATACTCTACGAGCAGCACTGGCCGCTATTGCCGCACTTGAAGAAGAAGAAGAAGAAGAAGAAGAAAAAGTAGAGGAATACGATTGCTGCTGGGGTGGTAGGGGCGGCGATAAGGAAAATGACGACGTTGGCCTCACCGGCCGTACTGGCGACCTCGTCATGGATGCAGTCCGCTTTATACCACTAAAGACAAGATCGTCAGCTGGCGAATTTCCCGCCGCAATCTGATCAACCTGGATCCGGCACTGTCTGACCACATCTTCAGCCAATACCGAGATTTCGCTACCCATCAATTGCGGGTCAGTGTTTGCCAACGACGCGAGCGATGCCACTTTGGCCATGGCACCAAAAAACAATCCAGAAAAGGCCTTTATAATGCTAGTCGATACGGGTTGGGAAGCGACTTGGTCGAGAACTTTGACTTCCCCCTGGAGTCTCATTCTATCGGCTTGAGCCCGGAACAGTTTGCGGTTGGCGTCTGTCCAGCCTGGCGTGTCCTCGAGTCGCCGCGTGAGTGTGGCTATGGCCGCGTCGAGCATCTGCTTGTCCTGCGTCATGCTTGTACTATATTGTTCTAATGATTTCCGTTCTTGCCCAAGTTTGCGGAGCGCAGGTCTGACGGCGTCAGGAAACGTAGCAAGCCCTGGATTTTGGGCAACGTTGCTGCTACTGTTGCTACTGCTTTCATAAGACGTCAATATGCACTCAATTTGAGAAATTTGATTAATGACGTTGCGGAGTTGTTGTAGAGCTTTGCATTTCTGTTCCTGGGCCTGCGCCGCTTTGACGTAAGTTTTGCTTAAACTGTCCACGGCATCGTCGAGCGCCTGTAAACATTTTTTCTGCGATTTTTCGGCATTTGTTAGAGCGGTGGTTACTGCCTTGGACTCGCGTCTGCGAAGTTCCTCAATTTCAGCTTTTTGCTCTGTAATCATCTTCAAATATGACCCCACATGGCGGTCCAGGTTGTGTTCGTTTCGCGTGACTTTTGTTTTGATCTTTTTAGCGCGGTCGGCATATTTCAGGGTATTCAGTGTTTCGTCGTAATGTTTGCTGGACGGGCTCACGCAAACAATCATGACAGTTTTGCAGTTCCCGCCAAGCGAGAACTTGAGTAATCGTGTTAGTTTGGAGTCGCGGTAAGGTATATGGTTGCGTCGTCGGGGGTCGCAGAGCGCGTTGATACAGTTGCCTAATGCTAATAGTGATTTGTTAATGTTGGCGCCTTCAAGTAGGCGATCGCCTCTGTTTTTCGTAGAAGCCGCTCGTTCGCTACCAGCTAGATCAATAATCGAGAGTGTCGCAAATGTGTGCGCTTCACTGAGCGAGGCAGTGCGGCCCTTTTGCACCACATTTATTTGTAAAACAGCGTGTGATCGCGACGATGTCGCATTCGCTTCAGTTGGAGATATCGTTCGATTTCGGTTGCCGTGCAGAATCATGTCCATAACAGACTCGACGTTTGCCGGTTTATGCGTGCTCAGGTTGGACACCGATATTCGTTGGTCCGCATCCTCACGAAGAATCAGCTGCTTGTTACTGGGTTCCAGCAGATCCTTGATAGTTTCATTATAAATCTCCAAGTAAGAAAGCGAGACGTCGACCAGCTGCGTATCTCGAATTCCCGTAATTCTCTCAAACAGCTCCTTCATGGTCAAAAAAATGATTCCGGGCGCCTGAGGGGTGCCACTAATCGTGTGCGTTTTTCCGCACCCGGTCGCACCATATGCAAACACCGTCGCATTATACCCGTCCAGCACCGAGTCCAGCAGCGGCCGCGTCGTGTTGCTGTAGACCTCTTCCTGGCTGGAGCCGTCATCAAACAGGCGGTCAAACACAAACCGATGCTCTCGCGATCGAGACGCGCCGTTCATGGGAAATCGGCCGGCCCGTTGCGTCCGTTGAGGCGGATCAAATATCAGCATTTTGTCGTCAACAACATTAATAACCTTTCGAATTCCTGCCAGTGATCCCTTGCGGACCACTGGCGCAGACCGGTTCCCTGCCAGACTCCCGCCTCCAAGAAACACCGGGTCATCAGTTACATGTTGGAGATTGCATGATTCGTACTCTGTGAAGGGCCTTACTCGAACTAAAGAGTTAGTTTGTGTTTGTAGATCAAGGCAAAGTTTGTGCTTACCAGTAACAGAAATAGAGGATTCTTTTCCTAAACTCATTAAAAAGGTGGTGATTTATATCTAGGTGTGCATTGAATTTCGTGGAGTGGTCAAAGCAGCGAAATGAAGTGATTGTTGAGCGACGATGATGTTGGAGACGAGCGTCGACGCGTTTTTGTTGTGATTTTGTGTATTGGAAAGTAAACACGTTGCTCTGGCAACGAGATCAGGGTTTGGGTTCGAGCACCATCTATTTTCAAGTCTCCAAAAAAATGCAAAAAAAAAAAAAAAAAAATGCACAAATGCACAGAAAATTAAATTTTTTTTATTACGGCATGGTTTATGTGGTGGGTGAGGCACCGTGAGGGTGTATGAGTGCGTGAATGAGTGCGTGTGTGAATGTACACGATTGTTCCATCAAAAGTTAATCTCGTTAACCAATTATTAATTATAAAGTAAAACCCATGGACGGAAAAACTCTGCCAAAGTGGAATCACAAGATGGCCATTATAAGGAGTGAATTCTGTTCAGTTGACTTTAGATGAATTATACCGGTAATTGAGTCTAATTACTAGCAGTGTAGCAGATGTAGCGCTCTAGTGACCGTAGTCTAGTACAATCAATCAATTGGTGGTCAGGTCAGGTTACTTGTGTACTTGCAATGTGAGCGCTAGTCTACTCAACAGTTGATCAGATGTAATTACTGAAGGCAAACTCCTCAATCAACACAACACCATGAGAGGAGTCTAGACCTCTTGACTGCCATGGGCAATATTGTTTCATGGCCTTATAATAGGCTAAAATTTATGAAGCCAAGTTTGCTAACCTTATAAGTCTAAAGACTCCAGTCAAGAATAAGATTGTTGATGACGTCTAGTGATGAAAGAATCCTTTACGCATACATAGGAGCTCTGGAGAGTTAAAGTAGCTTAAGGCTTTGCTCAGATGATTCTTGACGGCGTTGATAGTACAACTTGATACTATTAGCAATTGTGCTTCTAAGACGTACCGGTAGTACTCGTCTACCAGGACCATCCAGAAGGGCCGTCCAGAACTCTAACTCTAGTTACTCTCTAGCAGCTAGCTAGCTTTACCATCTCCAATTGCTTCATGACCATGAAAAAAAAAAGGCATAAAAATAAACTCACAAAACCCCCCAAAAAAAAAACGTATGTGAATTATTCTTGAGTCGACTTTTTTTTTTTTTTTTTTTTTTTTTGCAACGTACGATAGAGAGTCCGACTTTAGAGCTCTGAGAGCAGATCATCGATATCGACTGTGTGTCCGCACTTACGCGTGTGTGAGAGAGAATGATCTGCCGTACAGTACGACAATTACCCAGTTTAGTACAGATGTGCACACAAGCATCACACACACACACACACACACCCCCACGCGTAGGACCCCGCGGCCGCGGTGCCCACTGCCTACTACGCGTACAGTACCGCTTACCAGACCCAGGGATCGATGTATTGTATTCCACCAATTGGTTTCTTCAATTGAGTGATCAAGAGGAGAGACCGCGGAGTCCAGCGCGCAGCAGCTGTTAACGAATTGTCGGGTGCAAATATCTACAATTGTCGATTGTCGAGAGATCTGCAACTGATAATTACGCATCGTGCTGAAAAATTCATGTAGCTACAAAATGAATATTTGAGTTTGTGCTAACTTTGTGTTCGGGTATCTGGTTGAACTGGTTCTGGTTGAACTGGTTCTGGTTCTGGTTCAGGTTCAGCTGGTTGTGTGAACTTACAATTAAGTGAAGGCAGTACCGGTAAAAGCAGCGGTTACGTAGTTGGGTTAGCAGCCAGAGTTTATAACCACTTGCGTGTGGCTTTGTGGTTAGCTAGCTTTTTACCCCACAAAATTTAATTAATGCCCAGACTCTCTCCAGAGATAGATATATATCGATGTGCACATGGCAAAATGCGCATAAAATAATCTTGTTACAGTATGTCGATTGGAGGACCCGCGGTGGATTCGAAAGTTAACACGTAGAGTACGGCAAAAAGTTATAACTATATAGCAGACGGTACCAGAATAGAATTCAGATTCAACAGAACCGATTCGAATATATGGCAGACTCTAAGCAGAGTATTCGGGAAATTCAGGAAATTCAAGAAATTCAAGAAATTCAAGAAATTCAAAAAAATCAAAAAAATCAAAAAAATCAAAAAAATCATGATATCGATCGACTCCTCGGCCGGTCGGATAAATAATAAAAGAAAAAAAAGAAAAAAAAATTCAAAATTCAAAATTCAAAATTCAGTCAAGAATAAATAAAGCATTAAAAACAACATTAAAAAAAGCATTAAACGCATTAAAAGCATTAACCATGGGAGAGACTATAGCTCTAGAGCTTAGACTAAAATAAAATGGTGAAATCAAAAAACGTCTTCCCCCCTCCTAGCTGCTGCTGTGGTCACCACCACCACCGGTAAATACTAAATCAAATCAACAGCTTGACCTTCTCAGCCACATTGGCAAGCTTGTCTAACCCACTGTGGGCAGTCATCATTATCCCCCGTATCGCCGGTTTGTTTTGTTGCAACCCTTGCTCGTAATTATGACCCTCGTACTTGTACCCCGCCATGCTGCTCACTGTGCTAGCACTAGACGTAGATGACGGACTTCGCGCCTCACTGTACCCAGGCGGTGTTTGCGAAACATCAGTCATATGTATGTTGTTGTTGTTGTTGTTACTATTACCGCTGGAGATGACCCCATTTTCTCTCAAAAGGCGGTCCATCTTAGACAATAAACCTGAACGGGCCGCAAAAAGACAGTTGGCCGTGCTCCCAGACCCTGGTCCTTGGAGGTAATCAAGCAGCTTGAGCGTCTTGTCTCGGAAATCAGCATTCTGGATTTGGTCCCCAATGCTTGGCAAAGCTTGTACAACATCGCAAACACCCTCGCAGATTAGTTGGTAAAAGTACCCCATAAGAGGCGATACGCTGATAAGCGGCGAAACAAGCAGCGATGAAAGTTCGGTAAGGTTGGCCATCATTTTGGCACAGTAAGTTGAAGGGCTCTGTGTTACTTGCAGACGGAGCGAGTAAAGGTTGACGAGGACCGAATGGTAAAGTGCCTTGAGTATAGGTACTGTATCCCACATTCCCTCCACATCTCGCCTCACTGCTTCAAGTTCTGTGTGGAGTGATTCGAGATACGTCTCAGTGTAAGGCGAGCAACTGGACTGCAACTTGACTCTGCAAACACGGCGGAGCACAATGCACAACTTTAAAATTTCCACACCTGATCTAGATCCAAAGCAAAGAGCGTCACGATCTTCATCAAAATGAATCATGCCCTCTGGAATAAATGATGGCACGTTTTTGACCGCACTATTCATGCTGTCCAAAATGGCCAGCACTAGAAACAACCGCCGAGATCCCGAGTCTTCACCGGACGCGGGCAGAACATGTAACTTCATGGAGTATGCAATACTGACTGCTGAAGAGAGCCACATACTCTCGTCGGTATATAGAAAGAGAAAGATTAGGCACACCAGGTAAAGAGACTTGGACTCCAACGGCATTTCTTCAGAGACGAGGCCACCCGTGGATTCAGACATCTCGAGAACAGCACGTAAGAGCTCTGATTTATTTGCAGAGACCGCTGTACTAGGGTTTGAAACCTTCCTTGCCAGTCCGTTAAGCCCAGATAGAAGGGCCGTTCTTAAAGTTTCATTTGGGCAGGCAGCCAAAAAACTGCGCAGCCTTATTTTAGACGAAGGTAGAATCGGGAGAGTCGGATGTATAATTTGATAATACGAGTCCACCTGACGGTCTTCCCATGTGGTGTTAGTGGTATTGCTGGCAATGCTGGGAGTTGTTTTTGGAGACATGCCAGGAGATGTGGGGCGCGCCGGAGGTTGTTGGGTTTCTTCCGGGTCTGGATAAAATTTCTTTTCGGCTACATCAGACGGCAAATAAGACGGAACTGAATTCGACCTTGAAGTGTGGCCACTTCGTAGGGGCTCTTCTTGAGTGACACCTTGTTGTTGCTGCTGTTGGTGTTGGTAGTTTGGCGGGGGCTGGTAGAAGTTGTACTGCGATCGTGGCCACGGCTGGTTCATGGTTAAGAAGCCGATAGAGGGGAGTCTATCTTGCTGGCGTTGAACAATAGGCCGAAAGGAGGGTTGAACATGTTGTTGTTGTTGTTGTTGTTGGAGAGGTTGAGGTGGTGGTGGTTGTGGGGGTTGCTGGTACACTGGGTACGATAGGGCGTTTGGAATGGGCAGGGTGTTGTTAACAGTGGAGAAAGCCCTTTTTCTAAACAGCGGAGTGACGGAAGTTTTAGGCGAATCTTTTTTGATTGAAGTCAACGAGTCCTTGCGTTGGCCTTTTGCAGGGCCTCTTTTCATTGGGATCCTACAGAAGGAGCACTTCTCGCCTGTTCTCTTACAGGAGGAGCACTGGACGATGCCTTCATCAGCGTTGGCGTCACAGCGTATCTAATCGGCAAAATTAAATGGCGTTAGTTTCGTTAAAAAACTTGTGAGGGGAAGAAGCAAAAAAATAAGCAAAAAAATAAGCAAAAAAAAAATAAGGAAAAAACCGGAGAAAATGTGACAGTCGGCAAAACATTGAGAAATGCGGGGATAAAATAATAAAAAAAAAACTCACTTTCTTTCGGCGGCACTCATCACACGCTCGAGACACCTTTGAGCGTTTGCGTGGAGGCACGCCAGAGGAAGAAGAAGTCCTCTTCATGTCTGGCGAGGACACTGGCGATGTCGGAGACTGCGGAGAGGCAATGTGAAGGGCTGACATGGCTTACAGTATAGAAACGGTAAACCCAATGGTAAAATAAACAGGGGGAAAAGAAGGGAAAAAAGAAGGGAAAAAAAAGGGAAAAAAAGGGAAAAAGTGGCAAAAAAGAGAGCAAAAAAAGGCAAGAAACGCACTTTAATTGAAGCGGAAAGTTGATTCTTTTTAAATGCATTCTGAGCGTCCAGTGCCATGAGCGGTGGTTACAGGTGGCTACAGGTGGTGTATGCATTATTTTTCATTATTTTTGTGGGGAAGAATAATCCGAATTAATATTTTTTCGTTTTTTTCGTTTTTTTCGTTTTTCTTCTTTTCGTTCTCCTCAAAACCAAAAAAATAATAAAATCAATTCAAAATAATAAAAACAAACGACAATAATAAAATGCAAATATTCCGAATCAAATAGCCTCAAAAAGCAATTATGGCCATTTCCCCACACAAAAAAACAATGGTACAATTTCAGCGGTATTCGCCATACGTGACCACGGTGACCATGCATGGACGGTGACTATGGTGACCACAATAACCACAATAACCACAATAACCACAATAACCGTATTCCAATTATGATTGACCCCATTTGACCTCATTTTAACCGCATCTTTACCGCATCTTTACCGCATCTTCACCATATCTTCACGTATTGGTTAGCGAATACTGCTGAATGAGCTCACATTCCCCGCCTCGCTCGTTCAATGCAAATTGGTACAAAGATCCTTCGCCGGTGATCACAAACACCCGACTGCCATCTGCGTTAAATGCGGCCACTGACTTGCTGCTACGGTTCACCCCAGGAATCTTGACAAACGCAAAATCTCGTTTTGGATCCCACAACTGCGTCATCATGGACGGTAAATATCGCAACGCTGCATGTTCCTGCTGTTCCACCTGCTGCTGCTGTTGCTGCTGTTGGACTTGTTGGACTTGTTGGACTTGCTGGACTTGTTGGCCCTGTTGATGTTCCTGTTCCTCTTGCTGTTCCTGGTTCTGCTGGTTCTGCTGGTTCTGCTGGTTCTGCTGCTGCTGCCGCTGCTGGGAGTTCGGGCTTTGCCCTGAGCTATTGAGTTTATACACATGAACAGTGTCCGTGGCGCTACTTACCACAAGCATGCTACTTGCCAGATTAAAGTTAATGCTAAATATGCGTGCAGCGTATGTTCCGCGCCTGAACTCATACGCTTTGGTCGCACTGGGCACGCGGAACACCCTTACAATAGTACCCTTGTCTGAGGCAGTTGCAAGCAGCTGCCCGGTGGTGTCAAAAGCAACCACAGAAATCATGCTCTTGTGAGCCTCAATTACAATCACCGGTTGCAAACTCACCGTGTCAAACACTACAACGTCTCCAATTCGGTTGGGCGACGTTGTTGCACCACTCGGCGTTTCGAGCCTAGGCGCAGGTGCTGGGTACGCGAGGTAACAGGTGGACGAAAGCGCACAGATACCGGACGGATTGGGCCATATATTAATCGTGTGTAAAAGCTGCATGCTTGAAATGTCGTAAATGTAGATTTGCTCCTCAAGTAGCACAATCAGTCGGCGTCTGTTGAGCTTCACCTTCAAAATGGCCGTTGGATACGTGAGCTCGCAAATGACCTTATTTCTCTATAAACCACATGTTAGCAAGCCCCCCTCTCTCTTATGTGACGCTTCTTTTTAACCACACCAACCTTTGTGTTTATGATTTTCAGTCGCCGAGGAGAAAGCCACGGCTGGTCGCCAATACCAACTACAGCTACCAGAGAAGTGGTGTAGAGCATTTCCACAATACCAATACCGCCATCAACTGTTAACGTTCATCTAGTCAGTCTTTGATTCGCCTCTTCTCTAGATCTTCCTGTTGCTTACCTTCAGCGTAGCACTTGCCAAAAGGGTCGGTGTTAAAGATCTTGTATCCTTTCTGAGTGCCAACTGCGATACATGAATAGTCTTGGTTGAAATTGACAAAGCTAATGGTGTCGTGTGCCGCTGAGGCTTGCAGATACGCCATTGTGAGTGCCTTGATTGTCTGTTATCAGAGATTAATTTCTGAACATGGTGGTCAGTCTATCTAAATTACTATTGCACCGGCCTAACCCTATACACGGCTGAACATTATGAATTTACACTATTTTGGCCTATAAAAAAACCTAAAACAACTAAAAATATCTTTCTCAATCGAAAAAATCATCGTCGTCCTCATCATCGACGGTATTGCTTCGTCGCTCAAACTGTAACAGTGTTAGGATCTTAATACTTCAGACTTGTGTATACTAGGGTCCACACTTACCACAATCTTGGTCTTGTTAGCTTTGCTTTCCTGTTGTGAAAGCTGGTCGAGTAGAGAAATCAGGTCCTTTTCAGTCACTTTCTTTTGAATCTGGCCAGAGCGTGCCAGCCGGAAAATAAGGTCCTCCACACTATACATTGCATGTAAGCACTCAAAAATCCAGGGTATATTTTCCTTACTCTAATACTCACCTGCGGGCACGGTCACCTCGAACAATGCGGATTCTGCTTAAACGTTCACGGGCTTCAGGTGACAACACCTGTGCAAGCTACCATTCACTAGCGTTAGCATTCCTTCATTCATTCATGCCTTTTTATTCTCTTTTCAAATAGAAGCTTACCATTGTAGCTCTCATATCCTCTTCCTGCGCAGCTCTAAACAAAAACAAGTCAGTTATAATACCAGCATTTGTTATGCTTCAACACACCTATCGCCATTAGACTCCTGTGATCCCGCACCGCCTGCAGCTCCCGCTCGGTCGCCGTTGTTTTGGCCAGCACCTGATCCGCCTGAATTGCGTTGCAGTTCAGCCATACGGGCCTGTCGAATCGCGTTAAGCTCACTGTCGTCCATTATATATCGATCTCTTTACGTTTTTCGACTGTCTTTTAGCTCTCAGCCTTTTTACCACCGCGTTTGGATGGTTTTTGGCGTGGGAAATGCGTAAAGTGTTGTTTGTGTGGGTAAAGCAGGAAAACTCATGCACCAAAAGTTCACTCCTCAGTAATATGTGTATTTCACAGAACGCTGCAAATATACAGGTCTAGCTAATGACCATATGCATAGGGAGAAGTATTGCGGCTTCCATATGTTAATTGCAAAGTACTGAGCATATTCAACGTTGATTATACAGTACTTGTACTTTTTGAGTATTGCTTACTTAGATCTAATCTGCTGCTGCAGTATATGAAATCACGAAATTAAAACAGTTGATCCACTAGTTTACCCCAAAATCCCTTTGGCTTCACATCCTCCAACTCCTCTATCTCCCGTGAGCCCGAAAAAATGTCCATGTCCTCCAACTTGACATATAGAGGAGTTCTAAGAAGAGCTTGAAACACTCCCCAAAGGGCAAAGAAAATGACGATTGAAATATGAGCGGTTAAAAAGCGGTGAAGGCTCCACTCGAAATAAGACGGAAGCCCCTGGAAAATTAGTATTCCAAACAAACCTACAATTGCGTACCAGACGTATAAGCGCCCTCCAGAAGCAACGTATGGGAGATTATGGACTCGCGTAAGCCCGTTGTACTGCAAACAGCGCATAAACTGGAGATGGGATAAGGAAATGCTGGCCCAGCAGATGAGACCTGCAACCGCACCAATGTTAAGAAGCCAGGTAAACACCATGGACCCTTTCGAAATGGCCATAAAACTTAGTAGTCCCATGGAGGCTGTGCCAACTACTCCCCATATTGGTACACCATAACGGTTGGTGTATGTCAGAAAATGTGGACCAATCTTGGCGCTCCCTAGAGCATAAAGAAGGCGGGATCCAATGTAGATGTTTGAATTTCCTGCAGAAATAATGGTGCAAAGAATAACGCCGTTGAAAATGTGTGGGAAAATCTCGGTACCGGAATTCATCATGGCAATAACAAATGGGGAGCACAAAGGTGAGGACTGTTTCTGAAGAGTCAAAAGTGGGTGGTTGTAAGGAATCAAAAGACCCAAGAAGAAAATGCTTCCAATGTAAAATACCAATATGCGGAAAAACGTTCTGTTGATGGCTCGAGGAATCGTCCGGCGCGGGTTGCTTGCCTCACCTGCGCTGACACCAACAAGCTCCACACCCTGAAAAGTGAAAGCAGCGTTGACCAGTGCCGAAAGGAACCCAAGAAAACGGCCCGCATGTACGTTTTCAACAATCACGCCTGGCCCCATAACGCCGGGGTTTATCCAATACTTGAATCCCACGAACCCCAAGCTTCCTCCGCCAACAATCATGGTAAACGCATATATTAACCAAGCAATCAATGCTGTGACTTTCAAGCAGGCGGACCAAAACTCAATCTCGCCACAAATTTTGACTGGGAAAAAATTGATACCAGTCAAAAGTACCAAAAATATTGAAATCCAAACGTAAATGGGCAACTTGCCAGTCAGGCTCGTGAGAATGTGGCCAATAACGCTTAGCTCGATTGCAAAAGTGGTAGCCCATGAGAACCAGTACAGCCAGCCTACCGCGGCACCGAGCGCGGGGGACAAGAAGCGCGACACAAACACTGTAAAGGATCCAGTGATGGGGATATAAGTACACATTTCGCCCACACTTTGAGCGATAGAATAGACTATGGACGCCATGAATAGGTATGCAAGAAGGGATCCAACAGGGCCTGCATCTGCCAGCGCCTTTTGCGTACCCACAAAGAGGCCGGTACCGATTGTTCCTCCCAATGCCATCATTGCGACATGTCGAGGTTTGAGACCCCGTTTGACTGTGCCAGCAGGTGCGTCGTCGTGTGGGTTTGTTATGATGTCGCTGGTATTTTCCACGCCATTATCGAGTGCCCCATTTTCGAGTGCCTGCTTATCGAGTGCTATCTTATCGAGCTCGAATATGTTTTCGTCATTGATGGGTGTAAGAGCAGAAGGAGAAGAAGAAAAAGAAAAAGAAAAAGCGGGAGAGGGAGAGGGAGAGCTCATGTTTGGTCTGATCTTTTTAAGAGGTCTTTCTACTTTGTAAAAAAGGAAGTATAGATTATATTGAAATCAAGGATGATGTAGAAATAAATGAAAAGGAAAGAGATTTATTGACAAGAGCCGATTTACCTGTATTTATTCAAAAATGAATCTAAGATTTAATGGAATGAATTAGTTGAGCATGGCGAACAAACGGGCTCATTGGGGAAGTTTCAAGGTAAGTCCCAGAATTTACGGACACTGACCACTGAACACAAGAAATGAAAAAAAAGCATCTTTGGAAAGAAAATCCACAAAAACAAGTGTAGCTTCTTGGACTCTCTTATTTTGGATGATTTATTTTTGGCTGATTTATTGAACAGATTTTGATTTATTTTAGTTATTGACCTGATTGGGAATGAATTACAAGAAAAAAAAAAAAAAATCACACAAATATTTATTCTTTTCGACATCATATATATTGTAGTACCGGTGCTATATTGTTCTACCGGTATTCCATGATGTGCCAGTAGACAATATTATTTCAATTTTTTTTTCAGTGCCCTGAACAGACCCATTTTAAAAAAAAAAAAACAGAAAAAACAATACTTTCTTCAAAAAAAAAAAAAGGAGGCCTGCCCTTTTCAATGTAAAACGAGTTACTTTTTGTTTCCTTTCGCTCTTTTTGAAGTATCGCGATTTGAAATCTTTTTTTGGCAGACAATTGCTTCATGAAAAAGAGCTACCAGTAACTAGCTAATACTTTATTGGCATATGACTGGGCAATATATATTTAATTCTAATGTTTTTATGGTAGGTGTGTGCATCTGTATGTCCGTATGCAATTTACCGTACGCAGGGTCCAGACTCCATAGTGTTGAAATTTTTTTTTTTTGAAAAAAACCACTGTAAGTTGAAAAGTCATACCGACCTATAAAAGAGCATAGTCTAAGTTTTTCATAATTATTCATTCTAGTTGAGCGCCAGTTTAACTTTGTCTTTCTTACTTTTTATTCCTGTGTTGCTGATGAATACCTACCTATTCACCCTAAGAAACTGTTTGTACAGTATACATAAAGTCATTAGCCCTCTTTTCCAGTTATAAATTGTTCCATTACGACTGTCTACCATGGATACTTATACTGAGAGTCACACCCATTTTAATCTTCAATTGTCAATACAGAACCAAATGTACGTCATGGGAATTGGGTCAATTGATATTTAACTTGCTCGCGATGGACAAGCCGCAAAAATAGTAATCTACGGTATATTGTGACTTCTATACATCGCCGTGAAATCTCATGCATGCATTCCCATCATTTTGCAGATTTCTCGGGGTTCTGAACCTTGTCAACACCATCTCTCTCCTTGGATTGTGCGCTCTTATCCACGGTTTCATTTGTTTTTTTCGAGGGAGTGGCAACGGAATTCTCTTCATTCTTTGGGGCTGCTGCTTCCTCCTTCTCGCCAGGCTCGGTTTGGTCTTCTTCGGTCTTGTTTTCAGACGTTTCGGCTTCTTCCTCTGAGTCGCCGTTTGACGAGTTATCGGTAGCCGGAACTTCAGGCTCCTTTTGGGCGTTTGAAGTGTCTTCCTGCTGAGGGTTTTCAGAGTCATCAGCTTCGCCCTCCTCATGTTTCTCGCCGTGTTCGTGATCGGCTTTGGCGTGTTCGACATCGGCGTGTACAGCGTTCTGTATTTCGTTGCGTTCGCCTACCACCAAATACCCACCAATTCCCCAAACAATAGCAGAGATAATAAACCTGTAAGAGCATTGTTAGCAATTCTATCATCACTTCAATTGCATTACACACTCACCACTTGGCGTTGCTGTCACCCTTGGGTGCAAGCGCAGAACTTCCTGGAACTTTCGTAGCAAGGCCTGAGGCTCTTATTATGCGGGGAACCGGTAAGTTCCTTGTCACAAAAGGCGAATTGCGCACAGCACACTGTCTCGCGGTCCTAGTAATAGCAGTTCTAAGCATTTTAAGATACAGTAAGTTGGTGTAAAAAAAAGTGGATATAGATAGTGTTTGAGAGAATGTTTCTGAAGGAAGAAAGAGAAAAAAAAAGGGTTTCAAGAAATTCGAGAGTTTGAGCAAGCAATTTATACTCG
This sequence comes from Geotrichum restrictum, assembly GCA_030563985.1. Taxonomy (NCBI): domain Eukaryota; kingdom Fungi; phylum Ascomycota; class Dipodascomycetes; order Dipodascales; family Dipodascaceae; genus Geotrichum; species Geotrichum restrictum. The sequence goes on along the minus strand of JAJMKT010000047.1, from coordinate 12,772 downwards.
AACGGTTATTTCTTTTAGGTTCTCGACGCTAAAACATGGAATTTCGAATTTCGTCATAGCAATTGAGCCAATCACAAAGATTCCACTTTGGGAAGTATGGCAACAAGCCTTGCGTACGCCCGAATAAGGCACTATTGAGGCTTGGAATGAGGCAACACTGCCGCAACAGATCTCGAGTCTAAAATAATTTCGGATCCGACAGACCGCTTCATCCAGACCAAAATACTGCATAAATTATAGGAATTTCCTCAATATATACAGATACATACACACATAAGTTTACAACAACATCATTAATCTTGATCATCAAATAGACGAACGGGGCTGAAAGCTGGTTGGCGCTCAACGAGCCCACGAGTAAGATGATGATCCAGCACCGTACTTTCGATCCCATAGTTCTTCCAGGAAACTATTGGGGCTCTCGTTATTCGCTGCATTTTGGGCACATTTTGCAATTTACCTGTTCGGCGCAAGCTGGTTATAAATATATCCGGATTCTCTAGAGCGTCCGTCTTGAGTTTTTTGAGTTGGATCAAATCATTGCACGCAACTGACCTCTGAGTTCTGAGAAGGGAAAGCGCAGACGTTAGTGCAATATAGTCAACATTTGTTTCAACATTGATGGGCAGATCCAGATTGGAGGTAGACACATCAGTAGATTCAGCGCAAGAGGAAGACTTCTGAATATCAACAGGTAGAATTGGTGAGAGGATGCTGCTTGGTTTCTGTTCTGCAGCTGTTATCTGGGGTAGTGGGTGCATAACAGGGTGCGATGCCGTTTGAACCTTCATGACAGATATGGAGCCTGTTGTTGTTCCATTTTGATGTAATCCAATTTCTGGTATTACTTTTAGCGACTCTCTATTACAAGTATTTTTTGGAGGAGTAGCTATGGGCGTTACTGCTGGAATGGGCATAATTGGATTTTTAGCTTTACTGGCAGTTGATTTTGCCTTTTCTAGTACTGGATCGGCCATGCTTAAGCTGTGAATCAGAGCAGATGTTGAAGGATTCTTCGTTTTGGGATGGCTTTTTTTCTCTTTCTTTTTTATTGGTAACGCATGGGGTTCCGAATAGGCTGCGGTGTTGGGTTGTTGTGCGTGCACAAGACTGTCGGCTCCAGGACACGGAAGCTTCGGTGCAAGCGGTAGCAGCTTTGGTAACGACCTGTGGTATGGCTTTAAAGGATGGTGATAAGGCCCAGGCGCACCCACTAACGGTGCTTTATCCAACGGTTTTTGCTGCAGCGATGATTCAACACTTAGCCTTGGGACTTGCTGTTGCTGGGAAACCGTCGCAGGGACAGAACTAAATGGGGCCCCATGTCCCTGCAAGACGTCGGTTCGTCGATTCTGCCTCAAAGAGTCGGAACTCGGACTGCTCCCGTTTCCTGTCTTTAAACTCATGGCACCGTTCTAAGTCTCGCTCTTCTTTTTTTTGGCTGGTTAAAATGGTTGATCAAACTACTACAGCTGAAAGTAAAATCCTGACGTGAAAAAGTGAAAATTACGCCAATATTCCCTACGCTAAGACCAATCTAATTCCTTGCTTCGGACTCCCCGCTGACTCCGCGTCTCACTTTGTTTCTTTCGATATTTGAACCTCGTCGGGTCTTTGGGAATTTTAGGAGACAAAATTTTTTTTTTTTTCATGAAGATTTTAATTATTTTTTCATGAGTTCAGTTTGCCTGTTTGAGTTTTTTTTTTTGTTTGAATTTTTAAATTTGGAATTTTGGCAGGCTGTTTTTAGCCTCGCGAGAAATATTCAGCATTTACCCGGATCCTGAAATTTAGCGAACCATAAGCCATACTGACCGGCCGGTATATTGCCCATTTTGCCATATCGCCATAATATTACCAGACTTCACTCCTCGTTTCTGTCAGTCAGTCATGATACCGTCCCTTGTTCTGTCTAGGGTTTTACCCACTGGCACACATGGTATCGCTTTTCTCAAATGTGGTTTGACTCGATCCTTCTCGTCTTTCAACTCCATCGGACTTGTTAGGCAATCTAATTTGATATTTGCCCGAAATCGACTCTCAGGCTCAAATGTAAATCAGCACGTACCTGTGTCGGCCCAACTGATTCGATTCAACTCACAACTTCCTCGGCGAATAGATGAGCGCGATCCTCTTGATAATTCACTCTCTAACCGCATTCCCAAGTTTCCATTCCACAAGGAAGTCTCGCCAACAATTATTCCTAAAGCTGATACCCCTCGTGTTTCCAAAACGCTTCCTTTCAAGAAACTCATGCAGATTCTGAAAGCCTCCAAGGAACCCGAGCTTTTGTACATGGCAGAATCCCACCGACTCTACCTCATGGCCAGTTTTGCACTAGCTTTTATTGTCTGTTATAACATATTTGATCTCGTCGAACGGACTATACCGGCAGCCTATGATCTTTGGAAAGAAAACGACCAAGATCTTCCTCCTGTACGAAATCTCATCAGGTCACTTGGTAACGTTGGGCTCGTACTTCTCATTGCCTCGGTCTACTCAGCAGCTGCTTACATGTTTATCATGCTCCCTACTCGACTTGTTAGACGTCTTTACTATCTGCCTGGAACCAAAGAGCACATTCAATTTGTTACTCATCCCGCTCTTCCCGGTAGACCCTCGCCTGTTATCACTGTTCCTCTTGAAAATGTTACCATTGGTAAAACTTCCAAAGTTTGGACTGGTCAAGGATTTTACGGAACAGCGCAACGAACTCAGTTTGCGTTTTTGCTCTTTGAAAAAGGAAAATTTATGCCTTGGATTGTAGATCGCAGTGGGTGGTTCTGGGGAGATGGTCGTGTGTATGATGTTATTTTTGGCAAGGAGCCTGTAGACCAAGCAGAGTTGGGTATTAGTTATGACGACATGCTAAAGATCAAACAAAAGCAAAAGAACCAAGTTGCTTTCAACCTAAAGCAAGAACTGGGTCCTGCTTGGAAACTAAAGGCCATGACTACTCTTTTGAAAGAGGATGTATCTAAGGCTGGCTCTGCTCTGGGAATCAAAGAAGCCAAAAAACCAAAGTCAATTGGAGGAGAGAGTGACTCTCGTGATAAATCCAAGTAGCTTAAAATGTAAATATATTTATATATCCCTATTACGGTATATTGAAATCAAGAAAATCTGATGGTTTTTCTCAATATTCATGTGTTTACCTGCTTAACAGCCTTAGCTTATGAATTTCAAGTAACACATGTAGTTAAAATATAGTCACGATCATTCCTTCTTCAAGGTTGATTCTTGAATGCTCTGAAAGAATTGATTGACAGCTACATGCTCTGACTCAGGAAGGTTATCAGTCGACATACACAGTTCACTAAGTGATTTGTGCTGGCCATGTCATTATGAGGCGTGCAACAAATAAACCTTGAGCGCTTGATCTATTTCACCTCATTTCCAGAAACCCTCAGCAACTACTCCACGACTTGTTCAAATCTTATAAACATCCTCTTCATCTTCAGGTCTCCAACTCTAACCCTTCGTTATTCAACTGCCAGCTTACTTCCACCCACTCCTAACTCATGTCATGTCTATTCCAGGGATTTCTAGACTGGTGTGGCTCTCCAGTCACTTAATTTATTTTTATAACTGTGATTGTATCTGAAAGCAAAAATTTTAACTAATGGTATCATCTTACAAACTTCAACACTTTAGCATTGGTTAGATAGAGACTCCCTTGAAAATATATATATGTAAATGCTGTCAATATTTGGTGTACCATTTCTTGATAACCAGCACTTGCCACCTCATAAGCATAAACTGTATATTTATTAACGCTGCCTTAGTAACCTACGCAGCTCCAGCAAATCAATGAAAATTCCCTTGAGGCAAGGGTGGCGTGAGCGGAAAATCTTCCAGTTTTCATACGAATCAAAGAACATATCAGACGGGTAACAAAATTGAGAGATTGAGAAGTCCTCGTTGAAATCGAACCACATGGAATCCGCGACATCTATATAAGCACTGGGAGACGGGGCCTTATTAGAATGAACAATAACAGTCTGTAAACAGCAAGATTCAGATAAAACTAGCTGCTTGAAAAATGGGTAGGAGAGAATGTGGTTTTCCTTGTTAGCATGAAGGGCCATAGAGTCATTTGGCCACTTAAAATTGCAATTAGTTGAGAATGACTCCAGTAATGGCGCATTTGAGATAACTTTCTCTATGAACTTCCTCGTTTGTAACGTCCCACCCATATAATCCTCGATTGTCAGAGAAAGATGTTTGGTAGCACTTAGGCGAGGTATATAAATGAGCTCTATATTTAATCGTGTTGCAGTAACATCCAATGTCGTTATGTTCTTGTTGGTTTCTAATATTTTGTTTATGAGAGCTCTGGAGAAATCTTGAAAATTTTCCAATTCGTCTTCATCCTCAATTTCGTCATACTCCCTCTCGACCGTTAATTCTCGCAGATTTGTGAGCCCACGAATTTGACGTTGATAAATATTGTGATCGAGACAATCCACGTATTCGTCAAAAATCAATGTGAAGTAGTGGATGTTTTCGAGCCAATTTGATGTCCCATCGAACGATCGAAAGAAAGAAGGCGCGCACAACAGGTGTTCGACGTTTGGTGGCAGCCAGTTGGGTTGAGGGGGTTGATCAGACTCAAAATTCACTGAGCGCAGCTCCTTTAAGTGCGTAAATTTCTTCAAATAGCCCAATTCTTTCGGACCACAGAAATCTATATCCATTTTGAGGATTTTCAGGAATGGGACAAGTTCAGGGCCAGATAAATCTTTCCAGTCTATTCTAGTCTGCATGTCAATCGAAACCTGGTTAATAGGGTAGGCTGAAAGGGCCCTGACAAGTGGAAGAATTGAGGGTGTAAACATAGTTACAGAGTCCGTGAAAGACACGATTTCGAGATTAGGCATGACATTTGGAGAAAGTAGATTGATAAAATCGACATCACGTCGTGCACCATTTTGGCCAATGTCCAGAACAGACACTACTGGGTTCTCGCAGATATTGCATGTGACCCACCGTCTAACATTAGCCAAAAGAGAAGACGACAATGAAAAACTGTTTCGCAATCGTTAAAAAAAATTTCCAAACATGTATTCTAGGTCACGAAAAATGTTTTGCTGCTATAATAGCCCAGGGTGCAGAACTCACTCATAAGTGCCATGTAGGTGCTCACTATACATATAGCTAGCCATGAAGCTTTCCTCATCGCTATCCGAATCGCCACCCAACGTCATAGGGATATAGCGAAGAAATATCTTCAACTTTGCTGGGGCTAGAACATCATAAACGGCTCTACTAGTGCATGCCAAGTCTCTGTAGCTACATGCTTGAATCTCAAAATTATTGTCGCGATCTTTAAGCGGATCAATAAGATCCGGATATCTACCGGTTGAAATTTTCGGGTCGATATAGATATAGGAACTTGGATTTTGGAAGGCATTGCAAATAATTGAATATTTCCATCAAAACCTCTGGAGGTAGGTCAGTTAGGGTCAATCCAGCCATAGTTTTATGAGCAAGCTATGATTAGCTATGTTCAGGGATGCGTAGCAAATAGTAGAATAGACGAGTGGTGATCTACAATAAGATCGACCTCAAGATGAATTCTGTGTCATCTTGAAGAAACTATTGCAATTTAAAGCAATCATGATTTCCGTGTTGGAGGGTCTTATTCCTGTACCCTAGTCCTAGTCTCTTCAACTTTTCACCTCAGACCGGTACTATATATGGGCTAGGGTATGAGCTACTCCTCAAATCATCGTTTTCACCTTACAAGATCTATTATCAACCTCGTTGACAAATTTGAATTTTGGAAGATTTTCCGTACAGTATAAAATAGTGAAAAGCACTGTAATAGGAATAAAGTAATAAAATTAATATTACGCAGATATCACCAGTGTAAGCAGCAAAATAACGATGGTTCATAAAGTTTAGAATATGGATATGATTTCGTAAAGAAATAGATTAACAGACTATTGACAAAGCAAACCTGGCTCTAAGTTTTACCGCAATAAATTCTAAAAATAACAGGGTAATAGGAAAGAGGCAAAAGAGTCAAGTGTAAGGAGAGAAGTCGTAGTTGGTGATTGGAGATTAGATTAAGGACTCGGGCAAGTCTAAGCTGGTGAAGAGGTAAAAAGATATAGAAAGCTTTGTAAAATGACAAGCTTTACGTAAATTGTCTGGCACGAAGTGGTTTTGTGACTTGTAGACTAATTGCAATTGTAGTATTCTGGTTTATAACGAATGCCACTCAAAATATTTCACTATTTTTTATTTTAAGATATTTCCATTATAATTAATTGTGTGTGGTGGAGATGCTTTTCTCTCCTTACCGTTATTCTTGTTATCGTTGCTTGACGTACTGTTTGATTCCACGAGCCGAGCTAACAGTCTGCTCATATACAGATCATTACCGTTAGCCTTTCACCTAGTTCATCGTACTTAAAACACATAGGAACTTGGATTCATTGAAAGACATTGCAAATAATTGAATATTTCCATCACAACCTCTGGAGGTAGATCAGTTAGGGTTAATCTGGCCATCGTTTTACAAGCAAAGTCAGATTAGCTGTATCTAGGGACATGTAGCAACGACTAGAACAGATGAGCGGTGATGCATAATAAAATTTCAAGACAAAATGTTATTAACATTACTTCGTGGTGGAGGATGTGTACACTAATTCCGTGAGCCCCTATGCCTCTCAAATTCAACCTTGATCGTCGAGAGATTCAAATTTTGGAGGTTTTCCAGTCCGTCCGTATAAAAACAAAGAAGCAATGCATAAAAAATTTGGCTTCTCCTTCATCAATCTCAATAGTTAGTTACTGCGAACAAACTACAGAGTCATATGGCAGGATTATCTGTGATTGCATTCCCTAAAAAATTCTGATTGGAATTTTCAGTCATCTATCGTCACAGGCCTCATTCCTTCTCTGGCTACTGTTATGATACCGACCAGATCCTCTTCACAACTAACACAAACAAATAGAGCTACTAATGCTCCTCTAGCCATTAGCTATGAAAAGGCTTTAATCCCAAAGCCAGAGTAAGGCATTTCCTTGAGCGTGGGATATGTTTTTGTGATCCCTGTGCACGTGGCGGCGGGAGATATACTATATAGTATACTATATATATATAGTATGGTCAATTAAAATGGCTATATATTATTCTTGTTATCATCTCTTTTGGCTAATGTCAAGCATTTAACTGCGAATGAAATATACCAATCAGTTTCTATATTGAATGTTGGACAGAATGGTTAACGACGCATTATCATTACTTCTGACTTGATTTCACCAGAATACATACACAATCTCAAACCAGTAGTTATCACAAGCAGAGGCCAACCAAAACCTCCAATAATTCCCTTGGAAAAAGCTCTTTTGAGGTATCCGCTGAATCAAGTTTTGATTGAAGCTCAACTACAGTCAATCAATAACTCTGTTTTGTGGACAGATTTTATCCATTATGGAATTTGCCCTATATCTGACATTTCTCGAGTTTCGATTTGGAGCGACAGGTGTACTGCTACGAAGCAGAGAAGATATAACCTTGGATAGATAGTCATAAAGTATCCATTTACTTTAATTAGCTAGTCTATATATAATTTTTAGTTTATAAGTTCGCTCCTGCTTAATTGACAATACAGATCCACACTTGTTTGGGAAATCTTTTTGGGGTTTTACTAATTCATAGGGTTTCAGGTAGCGATACTGAGACTATCATATCCATGAAGAATATTGTTTTGAACTAGATCTCTGGCATATCCTAAGGAGAAGACATACAGGTATGTATGGAATATTGGAAGTTTCTACGGGTTACTCCATTCGTTTAATATCACAAACTAGTCTTAAATTTCAGTTGAGGTACGGCTGGGGTAGGGGTTTTAAAACTCCCAATTTTTCATTACATAATTTTTTTTTTACCTTCCCTAAACCTCTGAAAATTTATCCTCCGTTCCATTCAAATAGAAAAACTCCATTTTCGATTTCAACACCTTTTGGCACAACACGCACATAAATAGCTGAATATGGGTGGATCTCAGCTGAAAGCTTTAAAGGCTTCTCTTAAGTCTCATGGGCTTATTGGTCAAACAAACACTAAGGGTAAAGGTAAAGGTCCTAAACAAACAAACGACCGAAATCGTCAAGATAAGGAAAAGGTCCTTGCCAACATTAGAGATGCTTTCAGCCCGTTCGACCTAAAGACATCAAAGCAAAAAGTTGATGTTATTGGTCGACGTGTCCAGGGTGCTGTTGGTAGACCTGGAATAAGCAAACAAATTGGTGAAGAGAACGTAAGTGTGAAACACTTGAAAACGTAGGGCAATACTAACCAACTTTTAGAGAAGGTCGGCATTACTTGGGGAAACGGCTGCCAAACACAGAGTAGGAGGAGTTATGGATAGGCGTTTTGGTGAGAACGATCCCTCAATGAATCCCGAAGAAAGGATGTTGGAGCGATTCACCAGAGAACGGCAAATGAAGTCTTCCAAGAAGTCCCTTTTCAACTTGGAGGACGATGAAGATACATATGGGTCTGGCCTGGGCAGCGGCAATGTCCTTACACACTCCGGCCAAGCTCTTTCTCTGAACGATGATTTCGACGAAGGAGACCTGGGCATCAGCGATGAAGATGATGAAGCTAAACGTGAATTGGCCGAGATTAGAAAGAAACGAAAAAGATTAGCTGATGGCGAGGAAATCGAAGAAGACGGTCCCAAAGCGAAGAAGTCCCGCGACGAAATTATGAAGGAGGTTATTGCCAAATCGAAGATGTACAAGCACGAGCGACAAATGACTAAAATGGAGGACCAAAACGAAATCGATAAGCTTGATGAAAGAGAGGCGATTGATGAACTCATGGGAGAGCTTCGCGGTGCTGGCAGTTTTCAGCGCATTGAAACTTCTGAAGTTGTAGACAAGGACGAAGAGTACGAAAAACAAGTGCGCATGCTTGCATTTGATCGACGTGCAAAGCCATCGGACCGAACTAAGACTGAAGACGAAATAGCAAAAGACAAGGCTGAAAAACTGCTGAGCCTTGAACAAAAGCGGCTAGCTCGTATGAATGGAGAGGTTGGAGACGAGAGTGAGCTTGACAACAGTAGTGATGAGAGTGAAAGTGAGGAAGCTGAAACTCCTGAGTATGGAAATGTCGATGAGGAACTGAATGACGCCGAGTCTTTTGGACTAAGAAGTACGAAAAATGATAAAGCTGTCGCTACCGATGATGTCTCAGACGAAGATGTTGCTGGAAACTATGCTATTGACAGTGAATTTCACGACTTCCCCAGTGATACCGAGGAGGTGACCGTTAAGCCTAAAAAGGCTTTGAAAAGCAAGGTTTCTCAAGACACTGCTTACACTTTTGAATGCCCTGAGAGTGTCAGTGATTTAAGAAAAATATTTTCTCATTACCCAACTAGTGAGCAGCCCGTGATCGTGGAGCGCATTCTTACTCTCTACCATCCCAGCCTAAAAGAGAACAATAAGGAAAAGATATCAGTTTTTACTAATGTACTGGCAGACTACCTACTGCAAGCTGGTAACGCCAAAACCACTGGTGACAATGATGTCGTTCTTGTTCTTGACACACTTATAAGTCAACTTAGGGATCTTTCGGAAAAGCACACCGAGTCTCTTTCAAACTTTTTCCGCGAAAAGCTTAACGAAGCCGAGTCGTGTTTGCAGGCCTCTATTGAGTCTGAGAAGAAGGTCTCCCGTGGCCAGACCTGTCAATCCCCCTCTTACTTGTTTTTATTCACCCTGATTGGTCTGCTATTTTCGACCTCAGATCATTTTCATCAAATTACAACGCCAGCATCTCTGATGATGGGCCAACATCTGTCTCAGAATAAAGTTAGATCTTTGGCTGATATTTTTGCTGGCCTATACTTATGCTCTACAGTTCTAAGTTACCAGCGTATTAGCAAGCGATATGTGCCAGAGGTCGTTCAGTTTTTGGCTAAAAGTATATCCATGCTCTCTCCTGAAACTGTAAAGTCTCTGCCTAAAGATATATTGGTCCTTCAGTTTGAAGGTGATGACATTACTTCGAAAAAATTTCGAAGGTTTGCAACCACTGCTGCTGACCTTGCCAGCTCAAAGGCCAAGAGGCCGCTCGCCTTACGTGAGATCTTGGGTTTGGAGGACGGATCTAAAAACACCAAGATGTCTGCCCGACTTTACGTTCAGACATGTTCTTTGATTAGCCAATTTTCTACTTTCTGGAACGACAAGCTGGCATTCATTGAGATGTTTGGTGCATTCCAATTCACCCCTCTTATTTCCGACAAAGCTGCTAAACAAAGTGTAGCACTTAGTCGCAAGCTTGAGAAGCTGCTCAAATTTGCCCAACAGGCTCGCGTTCCTCTCACACTTCAAGCGCACAGACCCATCCCCATTGCGTCCAATGCGCCCAAGTTTGAAGAAAACTACAGTGTGGACAAGGTGTCATATGATCCTGATCAAGCTCGTCAAGAGATTAGTAAACTCAAAGCTGCTGTCAAGAAAGAGCACAAGGGTGCGTTACGTGAGCTGCGTAAGGACTCTCAATTCATGGCTCGTGAGAAGATTAAGACCAGAAGATCCGACGATTCTGCTTACCATGAAAAGATGGCACGTTTGGTGCGTACTGTAGCGACCGAAGAAGGTGCGGAAAAGAACAAGTACGAGCGTGAAAAGCAGTCAAGAAAGCGCAAGGGAAAGAATTAAAAGAGAACAATAGTATGATGTTTTTTATATCTATCTAGTAGACTATAGATCAAATAATAAGAAGTCTGATCAAGTTTTTTTTTTCCCATCGATTGTAGTAGATTTCTAGTTCTGAGTGGCCTACTTTTTTTTTTTTTTAGTATAAAGATTCATTTATGAGTTGAAATTTTTGCAATTGCAATTGCAAGTATACAAGCTCTAACTAACTAGTTTAGGAAAGTCACGTAGATAAATGGGGCGAAATATATCCTATGCTTCGTGATCTATGGGGAAGAATCTAATTCGAATGTTGTACACACCTTTTTCGAAATATAGTACCGTGGTATCCCTCAGCTTTTAAGTAACCAGCCTCAACTGAACTGGTGAATATAATTCTAAAGGTTTTAATTTGATCCCTCTTAGCTCGGAAATGGCATTTGTGTGGACTAGAAGTCCTCTCTGCCAGCTTGGCGCAATTCGCACCGTAGACTTTATTCAAGGCCCCAAGCAATGTAACCATAAACATAGTCTAGCTTCAAAGTTCGATGTGATTTTTTCTAAACCTTTTGAAAGCTTGATTTTGATAATTCCATTGAAAAAAAAAGGCAAGTTCAAAAGTCATGTGTAGATGTGTACAATCAAACTGAGTTGGCACAATGTAGTCTAGCTCTCGTATTGTTCAGTTTGCTGCTTCCTTGTGAAATAAATATTGTTGCTCGCTCATGTGAGAAGGTATTCAAGAGTTCTCAAGTAACAAAAGATATTCTCTGAGACCTGTCAGAGTGATTTAAAAGTCTAGGAAACAAAACGGCATTTGAGTGTGGGTTTTACAAGGTAAGAATAATGGAAAGAGGTAAAAAAAAATAAAAATCATGAATGTGTGAGTGTGTGTGCGTGTAACTGGCAGAAATCGTAAAACAATAAAGACATTTTTGTGTGTGCAGGCGACTAGCTATAGGTAAGACTCAGTCAATTACCATTCGAGGGCCGGTAGAATCTTTTTGGCGTTCTTCAATCGGGATTGCAATACTACTAGTGCTTTGCTGAAGTTCTTGCTTGCGCTCTCGTAAACCCAGGCCAAAATTCATGAGACATTTGAGAGCAGAAAGAATAGTTATAATCAAGAAAAAAATAGTAATGACGGCAAACACCGTAAGAGTCTTTTTGGCACGTTCAAAGCGGGCCTTTTTGGATCCTGTTGCTGTGTAGATTCGAATAAGCTTGAATAAAAAGTAAGCCAAGGCAGGAAAGCACAGAAATATAAATATTTGGACTCCTCGTTTGTTTTCTCTGCGAACAGAAATTATTGCCAGTAAAAGAATTAGGATTGTCACTGGAATGACTGCCACTGTGAGAGCAAACTCGACGTCTTTGGTTTGGAGAACGACAATGATGAATTGTAGTGTAAACCCGACAAAAAAAAACAAGTCGAAAAGTATGACAGACTCAAACAGTAAATAATCCTTTAGTGCTTCCTTAAGGCGAAGCCCTGCACCAAGGTTCTTAAATGTGTCCCAGTAGAAGGTTCGGGAAAGCTTCCAAGTCAGTATTCCTTGGATTATGGTTTCTCCCGCAATAATGCACGGAACTGCAATTAGGAGATTATTGACAGTTGTTCCAGAAATAAAGTTATCATCTCCCTGAGTGTCATATAGTTTAGTTGAATCGCGGATTTGGTCAAACTGGATTCCAGAATAAACCAGCATGGCGATGGAGAAGAAAATGAGGAAAAGCAACTGAATTGTGTTTCGTTGCTGAAGGGCCCATATTCCCAGCAAGATTTGGTACACGCCAGCAAACAAAAACAGGGCTAGATAAATAGGAGTGGTCTGAGCCACGACTTCTGCTTGTGTACAGCTTGATGAGCTAGCGGAACAGCTCTTAAAGCTGTCGCTAGCATTTTGGAACCATGCAAAGACGACAGACTCTATGGCTATGATGGCAAAGTTGAACAGAATACTACTAGCAACATATGCCCAGGCCCATATTGTTGGAGGGATCAGAATTGAAAGACTGCCGCGTACCCTCTCCACAATGGAAGACTTTCGTGCCGATAAACGGCTGTAGTTTGTTGACAATTTGCCGACTTTTGTTTAACAGG